>OMLB01039579.1:2631-23400 GCA_900302555.1 Myripristis jacobus | reverse complement strand
ATCAGCAGCCATAAACAAAGGGATAAACATTGCAGCAGAGGCCTTGTTTCAAGCCGACTGACGATTTGTTTGCAGGAGTAGAAGTGTATATACATTGTGTAAACATATATAATCATGATTTACAGTTTTGGACATGCCGTCATCAGCATCAGCTCAGGAAAGCCCCAGTATGATGATCTCTTGAATCTCTCCAACTCTGGCTGCTGGTGTCATAATTATGTTTTCATCTTCTTTTTCCCGTAGGAGCTTGAAAGTGTTCATGAGGATGTTCAGGCCATGAGCACATGTTGTGAAGAAATGACCAACAGGCTCAAGGTACAGTCCAGTATCTTCTACCACTTCAAAATGATTCCTTATGGATAATTAATATAAAAGCTTAACTCTGTATCCATGGCAACATTAGGTAGGTGATCTATATTCATAGCTATTAACTGGGTATCGCTACAGAGTGGATTAAAACATGAGTTTAACCTCGTTCTGTGACTAATTTCGAGGATACGATGTGGCCAAGTCATCAGCTGGAAGTTTTGCAGTTAATGCGGCGAATTTTTGTTCCAACAGGCTGCCAAGGAGCAAACTCAAGACTTGATCGTAAAAACCAACAAGCTCCAGGGAGAAAAGTGAGTTGATTCCCATTGGGGTAATGGAAATTATGCATGTGGGTGTATATGTGTGTGTGTGTGTGTGTGTGTGTCCCCATGAATGTCAAATTTTGAAGTTTGACAGAAAAGCTCTCCATCTTTGCCTCCTCCTTGATAAAAGGCGCCTTGATGTTTGATAGTTGATGACACATGAAGATTTTACTACCTTGAAACATGTGACAGATTTTAGCCTGTTGCTCTGTGACACATTCAGTGTTAAGTATTTGGAAAGATGGATTTAATAAAACGTAGATCTGTAACAGATGTGGTGGTTTCTGGTGTACCGTCTCTTTTCAAATAATTATAGCTGCATTTGTCTGATAACATAGGAATCTGACAGGGAATTTAAACTTTCTGTATTGTTGGAGGCACGCTAAGTTGATCTGGGTGAGATTGTTATTATTTTTTTTTTTTCAGGCATTTCTGCTTTATTTGACAGTTACAGTATAGTGAAACAGGAAGGGCAGGGGAGAGAGAGGGGACGGCATGCAGCAAAGGGCCTGAGGTCAGATTCAAACTCAGCTTTAGTGAATGGTACGCGCTCTTATCCGGTGAGCCACCGGGGCGCCCTCGAGATTATTATTAATTTGTTTCTAAAATATAAAATTTGTCTCTGAAATGCAAAATAAGACTGAGAGACAAGTCTTTCATGCTGATCCTTTTAAAGTGACATTTTAGAAGGTCAGGGAGATAACAGGATCAGCGTCTCATGATTCAGCTGTCTCATAAGGTTTGTTTAGAGCGGAAACTTTGTCCTTAATGACTTCTAGAAATTTAAAAGAAACCTTGCTCTGTCATTTTAACCATGCCATCCTTTCTTCCCTTATCTGTTCGTTTGGAGAGGCTAACACATAGGCCGGTGATAGACATATTCATCGATGCAAAGCTATGAGCCATCATTTCACTCTCCCTCTCTGGTGTCTCTCCAGAGAAATTACCCCTGGTTCATTTCAGGCAAGTTTCCAGACAAATAGCACTAGAATCAAAGCACACAGCAGGAACAACACGGCCCTCTTTGCCGCTGATAGCTGTAAGGTTTTATTGCACGCATATTGTTTGCAAAATGAGACTCTTCTGAATCTTCTGGCACTTCATTGTGTTTGGGTCGCTCCGACACTGCATAAGATATCAGCTGCAACTGTTCTCTCAAATGAATAGACTCTCGCCGCATCAGAGGAACATAACCATGCAGTTCAAAGTGTCTGCTGATAATGTGAAATAAATGCATGATTAAAGATATGACTGAAAAAGTTGAAAAAAAAAAAAACTTTGATATTTTTATGACCAGATTTCTGCAAGAATTTCTTTAGCGTCAGAAGTTAGAGATTTGTGGCAGAGCTCGAGGAGCTGGCAGGAAAGTCTTATTTTTGATGAGGAGCGATGAATGATTCATAAGGCAGATGAATATTTCTCCTGAAGTAGGCTATTTGCATAAGGAGGGCAGCAATCATCATTAATGGAGTTTATTTGTTTTATTCTTAATTTCCAAGTCCTGTGATTTTGGCCTCGAGATCCACATCAAAGTGCTTGATGTTTGCACTGCACTACTCCCTGATCGTCTCGAAGCCAGACTACAGGAACTGGAACGCAGCCAGTCAGGGTGCTGTTTGTGGGGATTTACTGACACCACTTATGAAGGCAGGGGTTGAAGGTCTCTAAAAAGTTAAAATAATTAAAAATTCATCAACATTATCCCTTCAATCAGTAGGTGAATAGCCTTAAATTTGAATTTATGCGGTCTTAAATTCAGCTGTAACACTGTATAATTCCATTTATCCATCTATTTGTTGTTTTCAAAACGAGCTGGTGTTACCAACCGAGCCTAACACTGCTTTTATCGCTAACTGTTACACTTAGATGCTGAGAAAACGTCTATTCTAGGGGCTGAACTCACTTTATACTTACATGTAGAGAGAAATCCGAGAAAGCCCTTCTGGTTTCCTGTCCCAGGCTCGGCAGAACAGAGTAATGGTTTGATTTATTACAGTAGCATCTTGATATCTAACCCCAACGGCAGCCGTGATAACAGTCACCTAGTTAATAGACAGTATTCCTACCTATAACCTCTCTCTGCACTGCGTCAAATATATAGTTACCTTGGTACTTGCAACTCTTACTTGAGAAAGAAAAGGATGATTTTTTGCATTTTTACAGTATTCAGTCTTAAACTTCTCTGAAACTTGTCTTGAAAAAGTCTAATTTAAAGCAGGAAGTTTAACGCAGCTCACTGTACACTTACCTGTCAGACAAATCCAAGGAAACCCTTGTACTTCCCTGTCTCAGTACAGTAACGGTCTGATTTATTACATTAGATTAGATTACATTTATTATTTATCTTGATATGTAGCCTGATGAAAGCTCTTCATATAATCATCTAGTTAATAACCAACCATGTTCCCACCTAAAACTTATCTCTGCTCTGGATCAAATGCACACTTACCTGTTGTGCCTATTTGATTAAAAAATGATTTGTCCAAAAATGAGTATTACATTTTTCTGTCTTTAAAAGCATTAGTAATTGCTAATTTAGTAGCTTTAAAGTTAAGGGGACAAAAAGTCATGTTGTACACCGGTGTCACATACATATTCTGTATATGCTGAATATGCAATATTTCACTGACTTATTGAGTGAAATATTCAAACCCAGAATGCAATTGTTTTTATGCATCTAGATTTGTCTTGTGCATCATTTTATACACATTTCCCTGTAATTCTGCAGCACATATTTGGTATCTTTGGAAACTTTGAGATGTCTAGTTGAATTTAAAATCTATTTCAGCAGGTCTGAGCAAAGCCCAGCTCCACAGCATGTGCTCTAATGACAAACCCAGCAATGGGACTGGCGGGGCCGAAGAGGTAAACTCTCCTTTAGGCAAAGAGCCATCAGAGTTGCAGATCCCGTGTACTTCACACCACACTGAATGTAAGCTAGCGGTGTCATTGGGGTCTCTCGGTTTGTCCTGGGCATCTTTCATCGTCACCCCTGGTTGGAATACCAATTTTGATTGTGATTGAAAGCCTGCCAATGAAATTAATCTGGGTAGCATTAATCTGTGAATCTGGCTGGGAGTGTGTTGACAAGGGTGTGAAAATCTACTGGCTTCTCTCAGCTGGCAGGTGGGGACCGGGGGTGGGTTTTATTAGCATTTGTGGCAGCCATGACCTCGGATGCTCAGCGACCTTGTGGGGTGACGTGGAGGTGGGGGCGGCAGGGGCGAAGATAATGTAGATTTCTGGCAAAAGACACATTGCTGACAGCTGTGATGTACAAGTTGGCAATTCCACGCTTCATTGGCACAGCTTGAGGACCTCCCTGACAAAAAGGTGACATCCAGATAGAGAGGGAGAGAAAGCGAAGAGGAGGGAGATGAGCTTTTTAACTAAGAGCAGTGAAAGACACCGGTGGGGATATCGTGAATACACATAGGCAATGAATTGATGCAAGACATATTGCTTTGTGCCGTGCGTGATGTTGAAGGTAAATGTTCAGAGGTTATATTATTCGCGGGCCCCTCTCTGAGTGCACCCCCTTGTCTTGTTCTTTGCAAATCTGTCCCATGGGGACCTGCTGTCCGTCTGGGTGACATTTTCATTCGCAGAGCCTCTGTGACCCCCCAGCCAGATGGGACAGTGTGTGCACGCAAGGCTGTGACCTTGTCTTACCAATTTTGTCTCAGAAGAGCTGCCAGGGGAAGTGTGCCGTCAAGCTGTCCTCCTTCAGACACCCACCAGTCAGCCCGCTGCACCGCACCGCACCACTGTGCTTTCTTGTTCAGGTCTATTTCAGGCCACATAACTCTCTGCAGTCTGTTTTTTTTTCTCTTCCTGACAACACTTAACATAGCAGTTCTAGATTTGCAGCATAATCTCACATTAGTGTGCTAGTAGGGCAGCTCTGATGAAAGAGTACAGATGTGGTTGTGATTTCCAAAGCTCTGCAGCTGAGCTACTGATGTGTGCTTATTCGGTGGTGCAGGCCTGTCCTGAGCTGTTTGCTATCTTATCTGCCAATGGCACCGTGTCATTTGTCAGCTTTAATGAAATGGAAAGGAACAGTGGATTGCTTTCTGTGTGCAAAGGAAAGGCAGGAGAGGCAAGCCAATGAGGCTGGACGACCTGCGTTTGTCCGCCAGCTTTCAGACACGCCGCTCTTTTGTTTGTGTTACATGTAAGGGCTGGTCTGGCTGAAAGAGGCTGTCACCAAGAGCTTTTAATAAGTGCCGTCTATTGTTCCATAATGAAACACGAGGCTGCACACCTGTCCTATAGTGTGTGATCTTTGCATTACCATGTCATGCTATCATGCAGGACAAGTTGAGACGTTTCAGGAGCGGATGTTTTCATGGATCTTTCATGACTGCGTGAGCAACCCGTGTTTCGCAGGGGCCGGGCTGTTGTTTTTGTCGCTCAGCTATTGCTGAACGTCACAGGTAATTGGAGAAGGTCTACTGGGCTGCATGCCAGAGTGGGAGGTAGATAAATTTACTCGCCACAGCCAAGATTTACTAGCATTTGGCCTGTGGCTGGTGCTCATTTCACACCTTGCTGGTGAGGGTGTCATTATGTCAAACCTGTACAAAGAATCATCAGACTGTGTTTTATAAATAAATAAAAACATAAATATTCCCCCCCCAAAGTCAAGCCACTGTTAGCGCTATGACTCCTGTGTAGGTCATTAACACATTAAGAGCTCTGAAACCCCTGAGAGCATAATCAGGGACATCAGATTAGAAATGACAACTTGTGTAAAATGACACTTAAGCCTCATTAAGGATTCGCTGGCTGTTAATGAGGGTATGGCTGTGAATATGCCTTTGTATGTCTGATGTGATTGGCTCCGACTGCCCTTTATGATCATTGGCGCATGGCTAACCAAGCGCTTTGTGAATGCCAAATTTCCACGCAAGCCTTTGAAATGGCCCCTAATGGATCTTAATGGATAATCGACCCGCATGGTTTTCAAGTTATGAAATGGTCGGTCATTTGCTTTGCTGCCTACAAAGAGCAGTCGCTGTGGTCATCTTCAGAATATCAGGCTATTTAGTTTCTAGAAAATGCAGAAATAGAAAGGCACAGATATTAGATTTGAATCTTCACGTGTTGCCTATAATTGATCTTTTTTGGACAGACTAATACTTATGCACCACCTTAAGCTACCGTTAGAAGAATTCAAATCAACCATTATGGTTAACAGTTTGAGCCCACTGTTTTTACCTTAATAACTAGTAAGCTTGGTAAATATTAGTTGCTGATGCAGCTCTGCTATTACAAACTTGACGCTGCACTGTTAGCCTTCAGCTGGGATAATTATGTAGGCAACAGTAATTTCAGGGGCTCAGTTTGACAAAGCTGTTTATGAGATTGTGCTGTGTAATATTGTTGAAACGATTTCTGTGCTTGAACAGACAAAATCAATTGGCCCTCGTTGAGAAACCTGAGCACATACAAAGACACCGGCGGAGAGGCGGGCAGGCACACACCAGCACGCACGCACACATTAGGTATTCTATTGTTTAGGCTCGGCGCATTAAAATGCATCCTATCATGTAACATTATGTAAGCAACCTATCCAATTTAACATCAAGCCGTGGCATTGCGCTAGTCTGGCATTTTGCCTCCCACTGAATCGGAAGATCAAGGAAGGCTTACTTCACTGAGTTCATTTTTAGTTTATCTTCTGCACCAGGCCAGAAGCCTCACATAATTGGCTTCTACAGTGTTGCGTGGTCCATTTAGGGGAGCACGTTTCTTCATTCTGGTATTTGGTAATTGCAGCCTTGACAAGAATGCATCATGTCCTGACAGCCCTGTGGAAAGAGATCCCACCGCTTGACTGTTTCCCCGCTCCTCCTGCTCCCCGGTCTCGCCTAAGCTGCTCTACGCTTTTCCTCCTCTCATCTTGTACGGGCGTGTGCGGCCTGTCTCCTGGTGGTGATGTACGCCCTGGAGGAACAGGTCTATCACTCCTGGCCCAGACACAGTAACAAGAGTAATGGGCGGCATGCCTTATCTCTCTCTCCGTGACGCTAAGCCAAAAGTTTATTTATATTGCACATTTCATACAATCAAATGCAGTGCAGTTTGTTTAAACAAAATAGAACATTAAGGAGAGGAAAGCAATTTCTATATACTATATAGACCTGAGCAATTAATTGAAATATCATCCCAATTGCAGCATGGCCAAGTGCAATAACCAAATCACAGTAGCTGCAATTTTTTGATAAAAGTAAAATGTGTGAGAAAACTTCATTGTTGTGACTAAAGTATAGTTGTGCGACAGAGACACCCTGGCTCACACATTGTATTTTCCAGATCAAAGAAAATAATGTTTAGACTCAAGCAAAGATCACGTTATTGTAATTTGAATAGGCTTTTGGTTGAAAATTTAGATTATGGCACAAAAATGAACATTCCTACTAAGATCACAGCTCATATTGCAGTCGCAGTATCTCTACAATTAATCACAATCAGCCCTGTCTTTATACCTATAAGGTGATTTGAACTTCAGCAAATGAATAACTTTTATGCTTGTACAGTTTTAATAGTCTTGCAATTTGAAACAGGCGGGTGAACAAACTTCAGGTGAATAAATAAACATCAAATAATAAAAAAAAAAAATTAGTAATAATAAAATAAGATGAATTAAATAAAAAGCTGCAAAAAGGATAAAGTTAAATTGAAGTTGCAGATGTCCTCAGAAAGCCTGATATTTCTAGAAGTACAATATGCTGTTGAGTTTTGTTGGTCTGTTAAATAACTTATGAATAAAACTACAAGTTATGGCATGTTAAATGTGACAGATAAGGCAATAACGGGTGTTTTTTTAAAATTCCCTTTACATTAGCAAGTAGAGCCACTGGTTTTATATCCCCCAACCTTGATGCTCGGTACATCACACATCTGACTGATACGTTGTCTTGGCTTATATTATTGCACAGTATCACAGAAATATTGGTTGTAGCATACATGTTTGCCACGATACAGAAAAGGCAGTATTAGTTGCAGCAAAGCAAGCTTGAGATAATTTAAAAACTGTTATCATTTACTAGTTTGTTCAGCAGACTCCTTTGTTCAGAGGCAGAGCAGCGGATCACAGCCGAGCAGATTGTTGTGTGAGTTGTGTTAAGAATTTAAGAAGCTTATTGTTCAGTTGTAAAATATTAAGCTTCCAGCGCATATTTTTTGATTACAGCATTTGATCATTCTTTCTACAAATAGGACATTTTTATGTATTCAAAAAAAATTACGCTTTTTTTACTTCCAAATATTGATATCAGCCACCAAAATCCGTGCCCCGAGCACGCTGTATGCAGGACATTACACTCTTTAAGGCCCACCTGCACAGTCTAATGCTGTTCAGTGCAACAGCTCTGCCATAAATTCCACCTTTTAAGAAAGTTTATGATGTTCAGTTTTTATTGACAGTGTTGAGAATGTATAAATTTAATAATATGTTTATTACTGAGGTTGCAGTGTACTGGAACACATTTTGTTGACAGGTGTTTCTAATTTTTTGTCCTCTCTATTTATATATCTAAAGGGAGGGACAGAATATCGGAAACACCTCTCAGTAAAATGCAGTCCAGTCCAACAGCAGCGCTAACTGTGAGCTCAATGCCAAACATAGAAGCGATTATTGTGACAAAAATAAAACGTGAGCATCATAAGCATCAGAAGAGGAAAGGTGATGGCGGAGCAGTCTTATTGGATCGTATTAGATTGTACAGGTCTACCTAATAAAGTGGCCACTGAGTGTATGTTGTGACGGTGGCGTCAGTGTGTGTGTCCATTCATATTCTCGTGAACACCACTGCTCAGATCGTTACATTTTCTTGAAGATGCAATATGCTAAGATGTGAATTTCATATTAAAACCGCCCATGTTTTCTGTGAAGGCAAGTATGTGGACATAGACATATATGCAAATTACTGAATTAATTAGCTTGATTAATTGCCGCATTAGCATAAGTGGTAGTGTTTAATATATCATGGTAATTATGATGGGACACTGGGCAGCTCAAGTGCTACTTGTTTTAATTTGTAATTATTACTCAATGGCATGAAGTGTTCCTCTTAATTGATTCACTTCCCATAAAGTACCCTTTTGTCTGCTTTTGATATGCAGTGTGTTACATGCGTTACAATTATAGTCTGTAGGCTTTTGTTTTTCTGTTGTTAACCGATTCCTCTTATTTCCATGCAGGGTTGTACAGTAACGTAATACTACTACAGAACACTATGATTTTGTAGTAGTGTGCTACAATACTACAAAACAGCGTTATGTATTGTTAATTTAAAAAAGATTTTCTGTTGAGTCACCCAAGGAAATTATGCACTCTGATTTCAGAGACTTGAGTCTGGCAATTAAAAAAGAAAACTCTAAAGGCAGTTTAAATAGCAGGAAATGCTCGACATGGAAACTGGCAAAGTTTGCCTGAAACATGGCAGTAAAATAATCTGAAAGAGATCAGAACGCATTACAGGGAATCCTTTTGGTTCTGGTGACAAATTTAATTTGGTAACTAGTAATTACAATGGAATATATGTATTTTTAAAGTAATCTATCTGTCTAAGTCTGTTTGTGCACACATTGGAAACAGTGAGTAGAAGTAAAGGGGGCAGTCCGGGCTTGTTGTCGTCTTTGAGATTAGAGTCAAAACCTAAGGAAGTATGAAGGTCCTTTCACAGGGGCTCAGCGAGTGTGCAGAGAAGTGCTAAATCAGAGAATCCTGAAGCAGATTTACACCCTTTTACTTTCAGCTGGGTGAGCACTGGTAATTGCAGTGTGAGAGAGAATAGTCAGATAATGTTTGGCCCCTCTCACTCACCAAAACAACAAGTTGATTTACTGATCTGGCCATGCCTTCACAGAGAGGGAGAGACTCCAGACTAGGTGGCTTTGGATGAGAAGACGAGAACGGAGAGGCCTCCCTGTTTTTCTCCTATCCCATGACAGAGTTCTCCTCTTGACTTGGGCGGTTGCCATGGTCACTATTGTGCTGCGAAACTAATCGTGACACTGATAGTGATCGCTCTGGTGTTGTTGAAGGCGGCAAAACCTGGCCGGGTTTTTTCCCACCTCTCTCTTTTCCTCCTTTTTTGTATTTCATCTTCAGATTGCTGCACATTATATCTAAGTCTGTCTGAGTTCACCACCCTATTATTTACCTCTCAGATAAATGCCAGCAATTGTGTCTGAGGAGTGTGACTGCCACCTGCAGTATGACTTAAATCATTACATCTTGTTGACAGTTGCACTACTTTTGTTTGCAGGGGAAAGCGTATAACTTAGTTCCAGTTTTCCATACTGGCAGGATAGTTAGTTTATTTATTTGCACAGTGAGAAAACACGAGTAAGTGAGGTGATAAAACAGAATGATCGAGTGCGGTGATAAAACACACCAAGAGAGGGGGAGAAAAACAGTTATTGCATGTGAGATAAACATCCACACCGGCCTTGAAAACAAACAAAACAAATCATGATGAAAGGCAAAGACGCAACTGAGCTGAACAGAAAATAAATGACAACAAAGCACAATAAGGAGGAAAGGGGTTTGCAAAACACACAGAGGACAAGTCATGGAAGTACACTAAATTAAATTATGGAAATAAAGGGAAATTAATAACATTTTCTCTCCTTCACCTCAGTCACCGCCTGGAGGTCAGGGCCCAGGTCGCCCAGGCTTTCCTCAGTAAGTTCCAGCTGTCCAGTGAGGAGATGGCGACACTTCGAGGGTGTCGGGATGCACCCATTACCGAGGTAGTTTGCTTTATGTTGTATAATACTATAATGAAGGGAAATCCCCTCAACACACAACTTTATTGCTCTAGTATATGATATCATAAGCTGTCATATAGATAAGGGGTCCTCAATGGGGGTAAAGTGACTACCATGCACTTAAAACATTCTGCACTCCGATTATTTTTAACCTTTGTCATACTGTATGTTGTGGCCGTCACTTTCCATTGTGTACCGTCTGATTGAAAGGCCTAAATATAACGAGCATTTTTTTGTACTTGCTCCGGGTGACAAACATAGTTTAACAAATTCTGTAAAAAAAAAAGAAAATCATTGACTTTGATGTCAAAAAGTCTGAACATGCCGTGACTCCTGGATGTCTGCAACTCGTGCTTTTCCTGATGGAAGTATAATATGAGTAATTTATATGCACTGTTCAATTTCGCAGGATTTCTTTAAAGCTCTCGGCCGGGTGAAGCACATCCACGAGGATGTGAAGATTCTCTTGCGGACGAACCAACAAACAGCAGGGTGAGGGAATAACATATCTATCTATCTATCTATCTATCTATTTATCTGTCTATCATAAATTGATATTATTCCACTTCCTCTGACAGATTCACCTGTTTACTTTATGTTACTATTGTTCAATTTATAATCTTTTCTGGCGTTTTGTAAGTGGTTTCGTATGCAAAAATGGGATCGGTGAACGCACAAACCACAAGCGTGTGCAGGACAATTGGCAACCGTGCATCAGAAATGGGTGGAAGGGAGAAACAGAAAAACAAAAGAAAAAGGTCCGGTATTTGTGCTGCTGTCAGGGCTCTGATACTACACCACAGATCATGGTATGTAAATGCTTTGCCCTTGATTTGTGTGCTATTTCCAGGCTAGAGATCATGGAGCAGATGGCTGTGTTACAGGAGACATCATATGAGCAGCTTTACCGCTGGGCCCAGAGTGAGTGGAGTGCACAGACTTAATACCAGGAGCAAGCCACGGGATAAAACAGACTGCACTATGACCCTCTTTGTACAAGCCCTCCACACTGAACTCCACTGTTGTATTGTCAGTAGGAAAATGAACTAAGTGCTTCTCATTTTTCAGCACTAATGGAAGGAAGTACAGTCCCATGATTATGCAGAGGGATCGGTCTGTTAGTCGGTTCGTTACGGCAGTTTTTGTAATGAAGTAACAATTATTGGATAACGCAGTTAATTAAAGTTTTGGGAAGAGATATAACTAAATAAAACATTGTGCTTGCAATTCTAAAAAAGTATAGAGCTTAACAGGAGGCACTATAATGCATGTGACTGCAGTATCCTCTTACTGACCTCTTACTTTGTGATGCGTCTTTGGCTTTGCGATGAAAGCAAAGTGTAAGTAACCTTTTTAGATCGGTGTCTTGATTTTTGTACCTACAGTGTAATTATACAATAAGAAACTGTAGTGTACAGTATGCTAGGTTGTGAGATGTTATTTTGCAGTGATTTAAATCGCCAAAGAAGGTGTAACCGAATCCAACAGTTTGAGCAGTAAATGTTTAGTCATTGTCAGGTGAAAGACAGGCTGCCTGAAGGCAAAAGGGCCCACACTGTCAAATTGTAAGCTATCACGTTACTCTCTAATTACAGTGTCAGTGTGGTAGAGGGTGACATACAATTTTGCATAGGGTTGTATACAAATATGGCAGTTGTGTCATATGACAGAGAACTTTTTCACATCCAAAAAAATATCGCTGTACATATTGGAAAGGGGACAGTCACCTCTATAGCATCAGGTAATGGGCTGCTGCGTGACCCCCCATTATCTGTACAGACACGATTGGCCACTATATACCCTGTAAAGCTTCATGTAGTGCTCAGTGCAGACTCTCTGTAATCATATTCATTTTTTTATATTTTCTGAAGCATAATTACACTGCAGTGACTGAGACGTTTTGGTAATAGCTCATGGAAAAAAATATGATTAAAAAAAGATCGTCTTGGTGCTGTAGATAATGTCCTTACCCAGAGGGCTGGAGCATTTTAATAATAATAATAGTACTGCAGGAATAGTAGCTAAAAAAAAACTGTGGCTTTATTATTAGTCGTATTTCCAACTCTTTCAAAGACACTTTTCTTGTTTTACTTGCTTTCTTTCTGAACAGATGAATGCCGCGGACTGACTCAAGAGACGTGTGACATCAGCCCAGTGCTGAGTCAGGCTATGGAGGCCTTACAGGACCGGCCTGTCCTCTACAAGTAATAAATACACACACACACACACACACACAGAGTCAATAATTTATCTTGATATAGTACTACATGATCTGTCCCTCTGTTTATCACCTCCCATGTCGTTCAGTGACCCTCGCGGTATCTTGGCACTGTAACTAACAAGCAGGAGCCAGCCAGCATAGCAGTGGCTGTTTCTGAATGTAATAAATTAAAGGGATCAGTTGGGCCATCTGATATACAAGATTTACACTGGGAATTTATAATAACAGTAGAGAAATCAAGGGTCTGGTTGCTCTAAATGCATTTGAGCTGCTTTGTTTCACTGGATTAATGCCAGATAGCCGCATTAATTCATTGATATTCATCACAGGGTCAGAAATTAACAGGGCCTCAAGGCAAAAATGCCCTAGAGAATATTTTTAAAAGCTTTTGCCTTTATTATTACCATAATTATGAATACCTTTTGTTTAAATTCCACCCTGTTTACATTATATTCATTGAGTTGTTAAATTTTCATGTGTGAGTGTGACTGTTGCTGCCCAGAAGGAGCCGCTTTCACATCACCTGTGTCTTAAGGGCTCTTTCCAGTGCATTTTCTGGGCAAGGGTAATTGAGTGGTTTTTGATCAGGAATCACCCAAGGACATAGCCTGAAGCCTTAGGAAATGTTGGTAGCACACAAACCACTGTGTCAACAAAAATAAATGATGAGTAATATTAAAAAAAAATGAACAATCAGAGGATGAGAGATGGACTTGTTGGGAATAGAGAGTAGGGAAAAAAAACACCCTCTTCTGTAAGGCCTGCAGCCAGTTTCCAGGACTGGGAAGGAAGTGTGGATTACGATTTAAAAATAAAATAAATTGTAGGGGTGCAAATTTAGTGTTTATTTGCCAGTACGAATCCGTTATTTAATAGCTCAATAAAATCGCTCCCAGAAAAGCGCAAAATGCCCCTAAAAAGCAAAAGAAAGAAATTTCCATCTGGGAAAAAAATGAACACTAATATGAATGTTGAGAAGTGTCATTTTCTATATCTGAGTCATGGACTCTGATTCATTCCAGCTACTGATTCCTTTCTCATATGGAGAACACTTTCCATATTAAATACCAGAAAATGGGGAATACATTGCAACCACTTCTAGCGGTTACTTCTTTAATGTACCCTGCCTGGGATTGTTGTTGTTTTCTTTTGAATTTTGATTCACGGAATCATTCATTCAAATATTTTGTCGGTAAACAAAAGCGTTTTTCTTTGTAGTGATGGAGTCGATTCGCACACACTTGATCCTGGAAATTTCTAATTGCCCTGAAATAGTTGAAGTAGATGTAAATAATTAAGACAATTACCCACTGATTCCAGTCATTCTTAATGTACAAGGCAAGCACTAGCTGGGAAAGAGAATGCATGTTGAAATGAATTAGTAAATGTTTTTAAAGGCACTGAATCTCAATATCTATGCAAATAACGTGCGCCCTCCAGGAACAGAAATTAATTTTCCACCAAGTTAGAGTGTAGGAGTGGATACAGCAGGACCCACAGATTCCTTGAAGCTCCGTGTGAATTCAGCCTCGTCCTCACAAAGACACAGAAGTGAGTTTCACACGATAGGCTATCAGTGTCACCGTCTTGAACCGAAAATGATTTGTGTTTGTTTGCGCACCCTCCCTCTGTCTGTCCTGGGTTCTTGGACCTGCACCTGTAACAATGCCCAGAGCGTGGCCAAGGTCGTGTTGTGCAGGCTGTGGATGTTGAGGCTGAGGGAGTGGAGACCAGTGTTCCTGCTGCCTTTCTTCAACACCGTCCTCTGTTTAGTCTGACACAGAGCTTTCCACCGCCAAGTAATCAAAACAAGCCCAGACGTCTTCCTTCTGGAAAGGCTGCCTGCATTGTTGGTGTATGTCTGTGACTGACCTCCAACACATGGGCTGCTTGAAAACACTCTGGGTTTTTCACACGTTTTTTTTTTTGTTTTTTTTTGGTGGGGGTGTTGAATGTTCCCCTCTCTGTGTTGTTGTGTTTGGTCAGGTACACTCTGGATGAGTTTGGTACTGCGCGCAGGTGTGCCGTGGTACGAGGCTTCATCGATGCTCTCACCAGGGGCGGGCCAGGAGGAACTCCACGCCCCATCGAGATGCATTCACATGACCCTATGAGGTACCCGTCTGTTGACACCTTGAATTTTTTTAGCAGTGTTTCCCTCTTAAAATGACATCACTTCTATCACAACAAGTGTAACCTGTTTTTACCGAGATACATTTTTATGATCAAAGTGACAAACGTGGTTTTGGGCAGAGCAAGAGAAGTCAGGAATCTTTGGAAATTGATGCTGGGGGGCAAAATTGATTGATTTTTTTTTTCCTCTAAGCCCGGCGACAAATTAAAGACATCACACCTAATATTACAATTTGGTTCATTTGGATGGACATTAGTTTTCCTATTTAACGTGATTTTGGTTACCCTGTCATATCGTGACACATTTCAATATTGGAAAAAATCCCTGTGGATATCATGGTATTGATTTCAGTTGTATTGCCCAGGCCCTAAGACAGGCCGCCCAGCCTGTTTAATTGTCGGGGAAACACATTGAAAGTATCTATTGCCAAATCCTAATTTTATGGATTTTTTTTTCCTTCTTTTTTTACTGTGTTAAAAAGCTTGTAAATGTTTGTTGCTGTTTTATTTGTTATGTGCAGTGGACCTACCATGTGATGAACAATCTGTTTTCATTTTAAAGAATTAGAACATATCCATGTTGGATTGGCGTAAAGCCTCTGAACTGTGGACCGTAAATCAATCAGCGTCCCCTGGCCAAGTGAAAAACACACATTCACATCTCCCGGGAACCTTAACTTTTGAGATTGGATTCACAGAAAGGTTCAATTACTGTCATATGTAGTCAAGGGGCGTCCAAGGAGCCTGCCTCTGTTTCCTGCTACACCTTGTCCTCTTCCCCATTCTCCATCTGCCCAGGAGCCAAATGAGAGTTTTTCTCGGAATACCAGCCTTGTGTGGAACAGAAAATCACCTCCGCTTTGTAGGAGGCATCGGCGGCTCTGAGAACATCAAGTTCTTTCCCACCTCCCTGTGGCCTTACACACTCAAACACATACACACACACACACACATGCACAAACACACGCACGCACACATATATACACAATCATTTGAGTTAACCTTGCTGTTTTCCTCTGTTATGTAACATCAGATGCAGTGTATGTGTGTGTGTGTGTGTGTGTGTGTTTGTTGGTGTGTTTGTGTCAGTGTGTGTGTGTGTGACCGGGGTGAAACATGATGTCCCGGGCTTCACTGTAGCTGTGGCTGCAACATCGAAAGGTTAGCCCTCAGGTCGGCCCCTGGCTGACACTTTATATGTTATGTCACCCTTTCAGGTATGTTGGGGACATGCTGGCCTGGCTGCACCAAGCCACCGCGTCTGAGAAAGAACATCTAGAGGCTCTGCTGAAACAAGTCACGCTGCAAGGTACCACCTCTCCCAAACTAGGAATTTACTTCTCTGCTGTCTCTTTCGGCTTCGGTCCAGAACCCAAAGCTTTGAATTTCGAGAGGCACGATTCCACCTAGACTTTGTTTTCTCGGGTCCCGACCATAGTGGAAAAGCTGAACTTTTGTTGCATTTTTGTATTTGGTTTGTTTGAGTTACCACCGCCCAGTTACAAGCAAAGCAGGACTTGTAAACAAAAGTCACATGGGCTCACAAGTAGTTTGTTTATTGGACTGAGTTTTGGTAACCTGTCATCCCATGAGGTTAGAGACTTTGGCAGCAAGCAGAGAGTCTAAAAAAAAAAAATCTGACTCCAGCCTCTGTAGCTGTGCGGTGGACTCGTCTGTGTTCCTCACTTTCTCTGCCGTTCATACCAGTTGAGAAATGTGGAGATAGCTGAATGGGAGTGATCAGGCGAGACTGTGGTTTGCCCTCGATTAATTTTGCTATGCTAGGCTTTCCAGGCATGAGTCACCGCTGGATATCACACGTCAACACTGGTCTCCTTACACCCGTAAAAACCTTGTGTTTTAGGGTTGTTTCCTGTAATTGAGTCCGATTTCATTCTCACTCCTCACAACAGTTTTGCTTGGAAGGGGTGTTTCAGGTGGTCTCACTCTGGTCGTTTGCTGCCACATGAGTTTGAAAGCATTATTCTCACCTGGACAGACGAACCAAACTGTGTGATGCATGCACAGTTTCAAGTTCAAATCCAAGTTCAAGTCCAGGTTTATTTAGAGATCAATATCACTGTTTACAGCCAAAGGGCTTTACATGCTCACATGTTTACAATAAAAAGGACGACACACCCGACTTAATCCTCATAGTGGGCAAGAAAAAACCCCCAGCTGAACAGGGAAAAATGGAGGAAATCTTGATAAGGACCCCAGAGAGAGGAGCCAACATTCCTGGCCAGACAGGTGTGCAACAGTTGTCGAGCGAATTACAAACTCAACAGTTGTGAGGTAAATGCAAGAAAACGCAGTAGCAGACAACATGACAACAGAAGCAGCAGGAGGCCTTGAACGAGGCAAGGCAAACTGTATCTCCAAACTGTGTTTATGATAATAACCACAAAACTGTTCAGGAATTGAATCTGAAATTAGAAAAAAAAAATTGCAGCAACAACTAAAGAGTCCTGATAATGAATATTCTACATTTCTAGTTGTTGTTATCTGTCAGACACCCGGGGCGTCTGGTTGGATGTTTGAGCTGTATTTCTTTTACTGCATGTCAGATAGCTTTGACTGTGTCTGTGTGTCCTCCTCCATCATCAGGTGTGGAGGACAACATGCAGGAGGTGGTGGGACACATCACCGAGGGGGTCTGCAGGCCGCTAAAGGTGAGGATCCAGGGGAAATTTAGCTCCATTTAAGAAACACTGACCAGCTACAACATGCAACATGTACAAACTCAGCGTGTTCTGGATGTGTTTCTCAGGTCAGGATAGAGCAGGTCATCGTGGCCGAGCCAGGCGCCGTCCTGCTGTACAAACTGTCCAACCTGCTCAAGTTCTACCACCACACCATCAGGTACTGTGTGCTTCTGGAGCTGAACAAGGTCTCTGTTGTTGCAGCCATTTGTATGGCCCTGAGTAACCACCTCTGTGATTTTTTTTTTTTTTTGTCCAGTTCCATCATTGGGACAAGTGTGGCCAGCTTGCTCATCACCATTGAAGAAATGCACATCCTCAGCAAAAAGATGTTCTTCAACAGCCTGAGTCTTCATGCAAGCAGACTCATGGACAAGGTATAAGCATGTTATGACTGTTGTTTGAATAATCAATGGTATTCTGTTTGCCAGTCATGCTGTGTGCTTGAACAGGTTGTCTGCAGGTCCTTAAAAAGCCTTAAAATTGTCTCAAATTGGCTTTTTGAATTCATCAGATTTTAATTTATTCATCCATTTCTTCAAGTTCTTCTTCACGTGAGACATTTCTGATGTTATAGAACTCAAAGCCTGATACTCACTTTATACTTCTGTGTCATACACACCTAAAGAGAAATCAGAGACAGCCCTTGCACAGCACTTACCCGTCTCAAGTTCTGTGGAAAATAAGTTTTGGTTCTACTTATTACAGTAGCGCTTTCCTGTCCACAGTATTTCCACCTAAAACCTAACCTCTGCACTGGATCAAATATGCAGCACTTACCTTCAGACTTACTGGACTTGTGATTTGAATAAGAAACAGATTTGTTCAAAAAGTCTTAAGTTTTGTTAGATAGAACCAAAACAGTTTTTGTTTGTTTGTTTGTTTTTTACCATAGAGAGATTATGTTCAGAAGACACAAAATAAGGGCTAAGGAGAGAGATGCAAGCCTCTTTTTTGCTTGAATTCTTTTTTTAGTCAGGCATGGTTCACTGTGTTCTTTCATAAAAACTGTTAAATGACGGTGCAGAAGTTCAGCGTTGCACCCTCTGGATACATACTGTGTACTTCTACTTCCGCTTCTAAACCCTCAAAGACAACAAGGCTATTTCAGGGGCCCTTGTGCTTGTAAACAATTTTTTTCTTTTTCTTTTTTTTTCTTTTTTGCCTGCTGGCCAACATGGCGAAAGCTGGCTGTCAAAAAAACACCAGCCCAGTCACCAGTTCTTTAAATTGGCGTCCAAATATACCTCAGCACGAGTAGGAGCACTTCCTCATAACACGCTGGCTGTGTCCTGATCAATAGCAGTAACAAGAATTATCCCCATAGCTTGGTGTTAACGAAATTGGAGGCCCTCAGGGTTTTAGTGTCAATTCCAGCTAATACCAGGAACACAGCTTTCTCATAATCTGCTCCATTAGGTGGACAAAGGTGGCCGGGCCCACTCGTGTGATGTGTGTTCAGAGGCCAGTGAAATGGAAACCTTCTTAATTAAAAAGCTCTTCTCAGTGTGTGAACAATCTGCGGCTCGGAGTCGCAGCACACAGTCGGAGGGCGCATGTTTGGCCCGACGTGCTCTTCATTAAGACCTTACACCTTGTCCTCCCCCCGGGTCCTGTCGGTGCGGGCAGGTGGAGCTGCCTCCTCCAGACCTGGGTCCCACCGCCTCCCTCACCCAGACCCTGTCCCTGCTCAGGGAGGTGCTGGCCTCCCACGACTCCTCAGTCGTCCCTCTGGATGCCCGACAGGCTGACTTTGCCCAGGTAAAGGCACATTTCCACAAGGGGTGTAATGTTCAGTCAGCCCACGGTTCGGGTTGTGTTGCAGTTTTTGGGTCACAGTTTCAGCTTTGGTGCGGGAGAAAAAAAACATTATTTTTTTTCATTCAGAGCTTTGGGATATCAGTATGAAATCAACAATATTATCTGAAAGGCAAAGTCTTGTTAGACTATTTAAAACAAATATAAAAATAGATTCAGTATATTCATTAATTCATCAGGTGAGTGTGTGGTTAGTGTTTGTAACGCTGCACTTTGTAGGCTGTACTGTGTATTGAACAGTTTGTGTTTTTTGAGGTTGGGTTTTGCACCCCTCGTTCACACAGTAATGTCAGCGAGGGACACAGCAAGTGAACTTTCCTGTAGGGCTGTGAATCCTTGGCTTACCACTGATTCATTGTGATTCATGATTCACTTGTGGGCAATTCAGTTTTCATATTTTGGTGCTATTCAATTTGTTTCAAGCTTGTAAATTGAGATTCAGTACTTTTAAACCAAAATGTTTCTATCATTAGCAAGTGCAATAATCTCTTTCTTCCAATATGTGAAAAAAAACAGACAACAGTATTAGTTTAACATTATCTACCCTATTGAAAAAAGTTTGTTGGTTTTAAAAAATAAAAAAGATTGTTTGGAAATTTGATCTAGAGGTTATAAGTGTGCTAATATTTCTTCTTCATCATCTTGTTCATGTTTGGTGTTCATCAGGGGTCGCAGTTTTTCACTACGGTGTTGTGAGCCTCTGTATTTCCTCTGCGCTCTTCTGTCCAAGGTCTTGTCTTGTATCTTGGATCCCCTCCTGCAGCTGTGCACGGTGTCGGCCAGTAACCTTGGCACCGCCGACATGGCAACCTACATGGTCAATTCCCTGTACGTGATGAAGACCACCCTGGCTCTCTTTGAGTTCACGGACAAGAGGCTTGAGATGTTAGAGTTCCAGGTACGGCTCGCCCACAGCAGCACATCTTTTACTATTTTTCTTTCAGTGTAATTAACCACACACACAGTAATTAGGGACTTGACCGTCGCATTATGTTTCACATGTTTTTTGCAAGCTATTTATGTTTAATTCAATTGCAGTTAGCCCAGTGGCATTCCTTCCCCAAACTCTTTAGCTTAAATCGAATTATAATGCTCTTCACCTTCTTGAAGCAGGACATGACAAATTTAATTATGAAACACTTTTCATGTTATCTAACGCACCCACTTGGATTTACGGTCAGCATATGTCTGTGCATAGGAGTATTGTGTATTAAAGTTAATTTATTCTGATTCCTTTCATTGAAAGCCATAGAGACCCAATCTTCTATTAAAATTGTTAAATTGCTGTGCCATAGAAAGGAGTGTGTCACATATTGTTGTTCATGCTCAAACGCTCCATCTATCCCACTATTTTTAGCACATCTTTTGTAACTGAGCACCACAAGAGCTCCTGTGGAAGTTTCATTATCAATAGCACAGTGCTTCTCCATTACCATAAGTACCATTGGTTCACAAAGCAGGCTTGAATTGGATTCTG
>OMLB01039560.1:2499-13020 GCA_900302555.1 Myripristis jacobus | reverse complement strand
AGGAGGCTCCCTCCCTTGAAAACTACTGATGAGGAGCCTGTGAGCAAGGCATTTAATCTCCAGCTGCTCCTGCAGGGCATCAAAAGACATGGCTGGACCAAAAGATTCCCAGCACAATGAATGTTTGCGACTCAACAAGTGTGATGAAAGATGAAAGGTTTCACCAAAAGTTTATAATTTATTTTATGCCCCATTGCCAACTGATTTCACATCAGGAGATTCAGACATTTTCATGACTGTGCCTGAAATTAAATATACAATTAATTTTGGCTGATTATCACAATGCCACATGACTAGTCAGCACTGAGTTTGTTCTGCGGACATTAAGGCCACCCTTACCGTGCCAAGTTTTGGAAGAACTGGTCGAGCGGTTATGCCAAGAGGAAATAAGTGTCCCCATGTTGGGCCAATAACTGAGGAGTTTCGCTTGTCTTACGTCTGCTGATAGGCACATAAAGTTTGATGGTGTTACGTGCCTTTTTGTAAGAAGCCACACCCACTGCCATGTCGACCTAGGTCCATTCATAACCCTTTCAGATACCCTGCAAACAGTCAAGTGGGGCAAAAGCATGAAGCCTGTCCAACTCTGCAGGCAGAGACACCACCTGTCATTCTGAGAAGCTGTGGATTTCTCTGAAGGATCTGAACAAAGATAAAAGGGACTCGAGGCTGAGATGTACAACAGAAGAAGAAGCTTACGAGTTCAACTCACACTGCTGCACCTCATCTGCCATTAATCACCATAGCAACGCAGTACGTAACAGCAGACATAGGCTATGTTTACCAGTTCAAAATGTATAGCATGTGCACAGA
Source organism: Myripristis jacobus (assembly GCA_900302555.1). Lineage (NCBI taxonomy): Eukaryota > Metazoa > Chordata > Actinopteri > Holocentriformes > Holocentridae > Myripristis > Myripristis jacobus. The sequence continues at coordinate 12,207 of OMLB01039560.1, read as the reverse complement.
ATCTACGGTGTATACATGACAAGCATGTGATGTATTGGATTTTATCATTAACACAATGTTGTAATTAACCACAGATCCCAATAGATTACTCTTGTAACTTTTTACTGTTGCAAACAAAAGGCTCAGTGATCTGCGTTGGGCTTTCGTTTGGTCCAACTGGGAGTTCGTGAACTCTATTCCCTGTGGGAGGAAAAATTTCCAGAACAAAACAGAATGCTGAGTTGTACATCAAAAACAGCAAAGGGGAAGGAAATAATGAAATACGGAGATGGAAGGCAGCTCACAGGGGACGTGAGTGCTGAGGGTTGTTATAGCATTCATTAGATAATAATATCTGGTTAAAAAAAAAAAATCCTACAAGGGTTATCTTTACTTTCCATACAGCCTGTTCCACATTTGCCTCAGCACTCTGGACATGTGATGTATTCTAAGCACTAAATAGAAATGTGAGCATTTGCATAGACATAAAATATGTATAACACTAATTATTTTTTGTACAGTCTGTGAGGAAAAGGGCGATTTCAAACGTGTGTTAGTGAACACTATCTCAGCCACCAAATTTGAAGGGGAACATGCCACCAAATTTTTACAAGACCTGTGATGATGTAATTAACAGAATACCTGCCTTACCATCAAAGGACAAATGTAAGCAACCAGGAAGCAAAATAGTCTAAAATAACAATATTTTTTTCTATTTTCCCCTGTGCTTTCTCTACTTGCCTTGATGTGATCTAACTGTTACATAAGTGTATAATCCAGCTGTGCTACTTCTCTCCTCTCCTCTCTCCTCCCTCTCTTCTCTCCTTTTCTCCCGCCACCCTAATCCGCTTCCTAAAAACCCCTTTCCTCATTTTGGCTGCGTTTTTAAACTGACAACATCCTGATGTGCAGCCTTGCGACGTTAACTTGTACTGAAACTGCATGAAACCTCCGTCTCCGGGGCATGCGGTGGCAAACCAAACCATTCTTATGGGCCAGCACATAAATGCTGTTCTCTGTGATATCCATGCAGGCCAGTGGGCACAGCTTGGCCCGAGCCAAGCACAAAGCTGGTGTGTGTGTGTGTTTGTCACCTAAAGCTTCCCTCTTCGCCAGAGCCCAGCCTCTGAGGGGGCCAGTGGACAGGAATAGACTGCCCTTAGCCCTTTGTAGCAGTAATAGCTAACAGTAATCTACCAAGCTGAGCTCTGCCTTTCGACACTATCCAGGGGATTCATGGAGCTGTAAACTTGCTAGACACCTCTCTAAACCCCTTCTGCACCCTTGGACCCGCACCAGCACCCTCGCAGATCAGGGGGAATGATCCGATCGGCTGGCCTCGCTGTTATCTGCATGGCGGTGTGACAGGTTTTACACTACAAACACAGTTACGCATCATGAGAGGGAAACGTGAGGTGAGAGAGAAAGCTGAAAAAGGAAAGAAATACAAAAGCATGAGATGCCAATATACATCAAAATGTCATTATCACTAGCCTCTGTGTGAAAGAAGTAGAAAGCTTTAAAGATGGGAAGACACACTGAAGGCCTCATAAGATGTCAGGACTTTTTAATATGACCCCCACTGGCACACTCACACCCCCTCCTTCCTGTCCAGATGACCTCATGCAGTTTTCTTGGATCCCTTGCTTAGTGCCAGGCCGAGGCATCACACAACCACTATTATTACCAGACGACAAAAGGGCGCCCAACAGGAGGCAGTGGAGACAGTGGACACACATTGTAACACATGCACTGACCCCATCAATACACGCAGGCACGCACACACACACACACACACACACACACACTCCCTCATGCAATCTGGTCAATCCACAGGAGGTTGTTTTACAGATAAATCTCATTATCAATAAACTCTCTTCCTTTCCTCTTGTTCCATGGTCTGTTGAGATAACATAACAAGAGCACACCCACACACACACACACACACACACACACACACACAAACACATATATTTCTATGTTGTTGCATGAGGGCTTAGTAATTCCTTTATGTTGGCAGAGTGAAAGAAGTTTAACAGATTTAGGTTATTACACAACACGCTGTCCCATTTAAACTTTTTGCACTAAAAAGGCCATGACTTTAGATTTTCCTCTGCAAAAACCACTTACTGCACCATGTAGGCTTTTATCCTGCAATAGGCAAAATTTTTCTCTAAAGTCACAAAACAGGGCTATACGCAGAACAAGATGTACTGCCTTCAGGAAATAAAATTCCCTTGTCCTTATAATGCATTATATTAGACAGATATGAATAATTTGCTACAGTTAGTAATGAAGTGCATTTGGCAGCGCAGTTCACATTTTCTTGATAATAAAGGCTGGTTTCCCATTAGTCAAGGTGAATGCTTTAGGAATGATCTCCTATCATGAACGCTCCAGTTTGAAATTAAAAGGTGTTCGCAAAGCAGAGTAAAGAAACAAGGGATGGAGTGAATGGTTCATAAACTTCGGCAAGAAAGTAAAACGCTCCGCTGTGACATTTCAGTGTGGACTAAATCAGAAACACACCATTTCATGGATGAGGAAAAACTCTAATTCAGTCATTGCCTTCAATGGCAAAATTATGAAATTAATTATTAAAAGGTTTGCCGCATTTTTGCAGTGACCTTGGCGCATACAAGGTTTACAAGCACTACGAGAAACAAGGTGCAAAACAGTGACCTGCCCCACTCATCACATGTTAACCTTGTATAGGACCATTTTTGTTTATCTGTGTATCCTCATTAATGGAGCAGCTGTTGACGAGCGCGGGGCTAATAGAAGACACACACATCTCACCATCCCTTCATTTCTTCATCAATATCTGGATAATTAAATTAACGATGCCATGTCTCTGTCCCTTCTTCCACGCGTTACCATGGCAAAGTGACGACGGCGAGATGCAAAGGAGGAAGGCATGACAGCAGGGTGAGGGATGAGGCGACCCCCATCCCTCCTCCTCTGCGCCTCACTAGTGGATTTGATTTCCCCCGACATTAGCCCTGGTGGAGCATCCGTCATGCCCCCTGCACACCATCACCCGCCTCCTGCACAGACACACGCAAACACACATACACACAAGCTTCGGCCCACCTTTAACAATCAGAAACACATACAGAAATGCACACACACACACACACACTTACAAAGGTGATTATCTTCACAGCACCTGCGCCAGTTTTAAGGTCAGGTCAAAGGATTACAGATACAGTGTATATATAGCAGATGTGTTGATTCTCCATCGGTGTCCTGTCCTGTCTGATGATGGCTATCTCTAGTCCTGTCAGAGTCAGTCATGGCTGCTCCTAGACCTTCTTTCTGTAATTCAGCCACCCACTGACCAGCTGCTTCCTGTCCTGGCAGATAATCAGAGGCTGCTGGCGGCACTGGCCTTTTTTTAACAGTCAGTAATATGGTAATACGGCTGAAACTCGCCATCATCAACTCTGCCATTATGTGTGCATTTCCTGCGTGCAGACAAACGAGATCAGTGATTAGAGATGCTGGTGCCAGGGCAGTCTGGTGGCTCACCTGGTGATGTGTGTGCCATGTATCAAGTCCTAACTGCAGCGGCCTAGGTTCGAATCCGGCCAGGGCCCTTTGCTGCATGTCATCCTTTCCTCTAACTCTCACCATCAAATAAAGCAGAAATGCCTAAACAGTTATCAAAAAAGCAAAGAACTGCTGGTGCCCCTGCTGAATACTGCTCTTCTGAATGGTGTACATTCCACTTCCCCTAGTCTTTCTAGTGTAACCCCGTGGCCTTTCTCATTCTGTCTCATCAAGATAAAAGGCAGGAAGTGAGCATTACTCGAAATGTGTTGTAAAATTTACCGGAATGGCTTCCATCAAGGCCACTCATATCAAGCCCTCTGTGGGTCTGTCTCCTCTGCAAGTCCATCACATAGTTTCGACATTAGTGTGCATGCATCACGCATGTTTTAGCTCAACTTAACTGGGCCAGCCAAGTTCATTTCTATTCTACACACCCAGCAGCCGTCACTGCATCTGGATCCACTAGCACATTCCCCATTCAGCCCACACTCAATGGACAGTGAAACAGCTCGGATCAAATGTTTATCATTACAGAGAAACAAAATATTTATCGGCCTGCCGTGCGTCCCGGCCGGCCGGCGGCGCGTCCACGCTCTGCCTTTTCAACAAGTCAACAACAGGGCATTTCAATTCTCAGTGCAAACAAGGGAAAAGCAAAAGCAGAAAGGTAACATATGTAACATGTGTGAGTTGCACTTGCAGACGCTCAGATACACTTGTATCAGTGTTGACAGACGGGGCCCCTTACGTATCTGCGGATGAGATTCCGGAGCAGGCTGAAATCCATCCTCTTGACAGCCCCGGTGGCAACTAAACTGTGCGGTCGAGACGTTCAGCTCTCCTTGGATCCTCGTAAACGCTACCTAATGTGTCTCTTTTCAGCAGCATCCATCGCTCACGACCGCAGTGTCTCCATCTATGATCGTGAGAAGCAGCGGTCTCTCAGTCGGCTGTTTTGATTTTCATGGCATCCATGGGAAGAGCCATGCAGCAGCTGGGGAAATAAAACAACCTGCACTCACGCCCGTGGCTACATCTCCGGAGAAATCTCACCACATGCAACTCACCAAACCTCTAGGTCGTCTTGTACGCTACTCTGTGTTTATTTCTGCACTATTCTTGCACAAAAAAAATATTCTTTCATGTAGTCTCTCTGTGTCCCGCTCAGCCGTACAGAGGTGGCCCTCGATGTAGCAGAGCAATGCGAAACGCTCATTGCATTCACACGTCAGATGACTACGCTGCGCATGCGCACTGCGATTTTCTCACCCCGCCGGGAATACATCTGAATACTGCACTATAATAAAAGAAAGACGGAGATGGCTCTAATCACCTCTGCATGAAGAGATCCCAGACAACTCATGTGAAGAAAAAAACTTACAGTAATACTATAATATTTTTTAGGGACAGTGTGCAAATATCATAGAACAACTATAAGATCTTGCAGGAATATTACAGTAATTTTGTGTTTTGTTTTGTTTTGTTGTTGAGTAAACTCTAAGGAGACTTCTGCAATATAATTTATGGAATCACTGTGGGAGTGAGACCAAACCACTGCACACCGCTGATTATTTTGTCCTCACACTCTTTTAACCTTTGACTATTTATAGGCGGACACATTTCATGTGTTCAAGTGCCACATGCAGCTGCATGTTTCCATAAATATGACTCCCACCACTCGTGCATGACACACGCACAAACACACAAACACCCTATAGTGTTCCTATAATACTCCGATGTTGTGTTTGTCCTCAGTGATGATTTCATAATGCCCATGCTCTTTTATTCCAACACAACCGGCCTATATAAGTTGACAATGAAAGCAGAATGCTGATTATGCATAATAGTGACCATAATCTCAAGTTCACCGGAGAAGCGATAAATGCAGACTGAAAAGATAAAGAGACACATAAAACTAAAATCGATGACAAAGGCCACTGTCTCTGTTACGTAACAGGGCTCATTTGCTGCACCGACAGCAGCAGCTCTAAGTTGAATGGGACGCCAGGTCATAGGTGCTCCCGGGTTGGGCTTGTTATCACTCGATCGCCACCCTACACAACCTCGGCTGTTATTGTGAGCAAATTGAGAGAAAATCTAAAATTAGCTGTGCCTCCACGAGGGGGATCCTCTAGCAGCAGGGTGGCAGGGCGTGATGTCTGGCCCAGACGCTTCATTTGCGGAGTTATGACTTTCAATTAGCGCAGACGCTATTAATAATGCATAAGGACCCAGCGCTTTCAGCTCTGACGTACTAATGCTGGATGTCGCTGTTTACCTCCCTGGAGCCCCCAAGGCACTTAATGTTTAATGATGAGTTAGCCTCAATGGACAGATTGCAACATGCTTTTTTGTTTGTTGTGAGCTGTAACAGTATAATGTTACTCTCTATGCATGATGTTTTATTGTGCTGTACTGTGTTTGACTAAGTGCCTCTTATCTCCTGTTTGCTGATTGATTTGTCTCAGCTGGGGACAAGAACAATATTATTATAATTATTATAATATTATTTATTTTACATTTTAAAAGGTTGGGATGCACTGTAAAGGTACAGGCCTCTTTTGGACCGGAGTAGCCTGTCACAGATATGCCACAGAGGATAAGAATATACCATTAAGTGGGTTATGATAAACAGACTACCAGTAGTTTGAGGTACTGGTACTTGTGGAGGACAATATGGAAATCAAGTCCTTAACTGATAAAACTTACATTTTTACATTCTGGAAGTCACTGAGTTTGGAGATACAGTATAGTTTGATGAGCCTAAGGTAATGCCACCCTCAGATGCTAATATAGCATTTTGGAAATTAATTTTTCATTTGCAGAAGTATTTTTCAATGCATTATCCTCCTTTATTCATAAACAAATACTGGCCTAGATCATTGAATTTGATGATATGTGTTTATCTGCTCATCCACTCTTGACTTCTGAGCAGACTGTGCCTCATACTTGCTTAATGAGGTGCAATAATTGATGTTGTTTGTGTTGCTGTTGGTTATCTCACAGCTGACTGACCAGCATGTTCCAGCTGACTGAAGGAAATGGGTCACTCCTTCCCTCTGTCTTGTTGTGTGGGTGAGGGAGAGCCGCAAATGTGGCAGTGGGTTACTTTCATTGCACTCGGTGTTAAGCCTCTCCGTGTGCATCCTCAGATCTGCATCTTTTGACTGGATTTTCAGTTTTTCCACAATTGTGTGAGATGATAATGAGGTCTGTTTGGGGCCATTGGGGCTATGCTGGCAGCCAGATTCCATGCTGTTACTCAAGTGTCAAATTTCTTTGCAAATAGATGCCACTGCTGATATTCTCCACAGGGACGGAGACAACAGTCATGGCCATATGATTGCCAATGATGGAGTATTGCAATTATGAGGCATGTTTATGCAGCGAGGGGGAAAAAAAAAAGTGTGAGCAGGGTATAACATTTTAGGAAATCAATGCCTGATGGCTAACAGACTGAGGCAGGATAATATGCAGGGAGCTGATCCACTAACAGAAATAATGAGCTGTCTCAGTGGGCTTATGTATTAGTTAAAATGTGAACATGCAGCAAGATAAGGTATTTGGTGCCATCTAGTGGTCTCTGCCTGAAAATGCATTTATTGCTTTATGACTACAGCATAATCACACTTAAATATGGCTCTGTTAATGTGGATTTAGATGCTGCTATGTTGCTACTAATTCACCATGGAAAGCTGTAATAGAAGGACCTTTAAAGGATTTTTTTTTTTATTTTTTTACCCCTTATCACTTGAGAACAAATTGACAGAGGGTGATAATTACAGTTTGTGGTCTACTATTTCATCACAGCTGGGAGCTTGTGTGGTGTTACAGCTATATTTGACCAATTTACTTTTGCTTGAGTGAATGCGCCTTTATCTGTGTTTGTGTGTGAGTGATTGAGCGGGTAAATGGAGAGGCTTAGGAGTTCACATGCGACCTCCCAAGTGAAGCAAGAGGTCAGAGGTCACCGAATGCGGCCTTCACACCTGCCGAGTTTGAGACGTCGCACACACTGCAGGATGCTGGTGCCTCTCTGGGCAAAGATAATAGGTGTGTTTGTCTGTGTCTCTGGCGGCACTGCTGCGCGTCACATGCCTTCTCTCTCCATGCCCACTCCGGGTGCCAAGAGAGGGGCTTAAACCTGCGTCTGGAGATGGGAGCTGTGGAGATCTCAGGGAGCGGATGCTTGGCACCGTGAAATAGGATTTGGGGAGGACCGAAGCGATGAAGCGAGAGGGAGAGGAGCCACTGCCAAGTCCTCTCTACGGATTTGGTGCCCCCCCTCACCCCTCAAACATATTCAGTTCACACACACACACACACACAAATGCAGAGAGGGAGAGAAAGAGGCAGAGGGGGGGATGCAGATGGGAAGGGAGAGAAAAGAAAGACAGAGAGGGAGTATAATAAGAAGAGCAGTGTTTTGGAGCAGTGACACAGTGCAGTCAGAGAGACGGTGACCTGAACATGTGTTCCTCATGGTAACCATCTCATGCAACACACTAATCCTGCCAGGTCTTTACCAGGTGCCTCCTGCCTGTGCATGCCTATGTAATGTGCGTGCCCGTGTCTGTACATGTATGTGCCCGGTCGCATGCATGCATGTTTGTGTATGATCATCCTGCAAGTGACAGACGCAGAATAACAAGAGGAGGGAGGAGTAATAACATTAAAGGGAGGTGCCACTCGCATGGCTGTCAATGGAGGTTATTGATTTTCCAGCTCCTGTTATCAAGGCCAGCAGCCACAACCTCCACTAATACCATTCCTAGTCTCTCCCTCTCTCTCTTCCTCTGCACTATCAGTAGCTCAAAACACAGTAGAGAGGCCTATAAAGTGCCATCTCTCTCTCTCTCTCTTTCTCTGTGTCTCTCTCTCTCTCTCTCTCTCACACACACACACACACATACACAATAAAAGCCACTATCTAATCAGCATAGTTGTCTTGGTCTGCACGGGGCACAGAGAGGAAGAAAGGGAAAATAAATCAGTTGTGAAGCCAAGCTCAGATGATTGGAGGGGGGAGTTCTGGGTTCCAGAAAGCAAGATGAATCTATCTCGGTGGGTGCTTCTACACATTCCTATTTCCTTTCACATCCGTCTGTTTACGTAACACTATGCTGAATTGCTGATCTCAAAGCCTCCTCTTAGAATAAGCAGAAAAAAATATATTTCTGCAATATATAGGAGAAGGGAAGCTGACAGCACTCTATGTTTGAATGTTGTGATTTTTTGCCACATTCACAACAATGATAAAAAAAAAAGGGACTCCAAGGAGGAAAATCAATATGCCGTGAAAATGCATCGAGAAAATCTTCAACGGAAAAAAGCGGGGCCTCTGTATCTTTCTGTTTTTCACACTTTCACGCACCTCTTTCCCTCTTACTTTCCCCACCTTGCCTCTCTTCTCTTTCTCTCCCTACCCTCTCTTGATAGATTCTTTTTTTTCCCTTCTTTTTCTTTTTTTTTCCGTATTCTACAAAGCACTTGTACAATTTTGCCATTACTCATGTTATTGCTGGTGGCTGCAGACTGAGCCTTGGCTCCATTCCTCAGGGGTAATTGGAAACTGCAGGTGTGAGAGGGCACATTAGCATACACAGGCCCAGCACAGCGTTCTGCAGCAGCCCTAATGGCAGCATGAAAAATACATCTATCAAGCTAATGCCACAGAGATGGATGTGTGCTGTAGTTATGCCACTGAGACCAGTCTTAAATGTGTGATATCCTGTGGTATTAGCGAGGAGACTGCGCTCTTTTTCAAAAGTGTGTCCACATGTGTCTGTGGCTATACTTGTAAGAGAGAGAGGGAGAGAGAGAGCGAGCACAGCAGCACTGGGCTGCTCCTGCATGCTGATACAGTTAAGAGAGTCTAACTGTACAGTGTATACCAAGTGGACACAGATATTCATGTGGCTCAGAGCAGCTCTGGAACAAATACGTCATGGTTTTTCAGGCCAGGTCACTCTGACAGTCTGTGGCTGCGTGCTGTGTCTGTCTGCATCGCCAAAGTAAATGACGTACAGTTAGCTATTTGATACAATGCAAAAAGAGAAGGTGGCACATACGCTCAGATCACTGTTCACTCAGGATTTGACACAAGAGTCTGCTCACGGTAGCCTCTTCGGCTTGTTTTTTTTAAATATTTGTCCTATATTTAATTTTACCTCA
>OMLB01039531.1:1247-20906 GCA_900302555.1 Myripristis jacobus | reverse complement strand
CGCCGCGCCTCACCAACGGAGCCTCCCGCCTCGTCTGAAAGTCACGCTAAATTAATTGAATTAATTTTCAAATTAAAAAATAAATAAAATCACAACAGAAATAATTTATCGTCACGTTTCTATAGAATATGTCTAGACCGCGTTTTTATCAAATAAACTAAATACGTTCAGAATCCTAGGGGAGACACTGTGCATTCATAATTGCACTTCAGTAAAAGTACAGAAGAAATGTCAGTAAAATGCAGATCATATGAAAAATAAAAGCACTCATTGTAAAGAACAATTCCTTTCAGAGATTTAAATTACTGATGCATTAACCAGTAAGAAGTAATTTAATGTTGTAGCTCTAACTGCTCCATATCCTGTTGGCTAGTTTTTATACTCAAATAATACATCACAGTTGACATTTTGAAGGGAAAAGCTGCTTCTGCAATACAAATACAAATACATACAAATTTAGTGCAGTAAAAAGTACAAGTGAAAGGTTTCAGCTTGATGAGAAGGTTCACATTTCTATTTTGAACACAAAATCTATCTGATATTTTATACGTTTATATGTTCTAGTCTAGTCCTTATTTTTGCTTAGTTATCTGAAATGTCTTTCACACCTAGTTTTACTTTAGTTTTAGTTAACTATAACAACATTGATGTGTACAGTGAACAGTACTACAATACACTGTATTTGACAGGGCATTGTTTGCTGTAGACAAAGACAAAGAAAAAACGGATATGAACTCCAGACTGTGGTCAAACACTTTGCCTGAGGAACTTCCCACTTCAGTGCCAGATAGGTGGGGTTTTCCATAAAAAACAATACAATCATGCATGTGGTATTTCATGCTGGTAACACACATCATCAATTTGTGATGGCAAGATCGTTTACCTTCCTGTGGTATGAACCTTCTTGTAGCATGCCTGCTACACTTCAGGTGAAAAACACCATCTCAGATGACTTCTCACCTCATAGAAATGACACACCGGCAGGCTGGGGTTGCTGTGATGTTGTGCACGGATGTATGACGCCGTCAAGCTGTGGCACTTTCCATCTACCTCTTTACCATAGCGCAGACAGCTCACCTGGACAGGGGCACAGGAGCCTGGTTACAATCAGACAACACAGATGAAGGCTCTACATGTACTAGCCACTAGTCAGGTTTCCATCCAAGTATATCGCAAATTTTAACTGAATTTTCAGAAAATCTGCAAAACAAAATGGGAATTTACGTGCAATTCCATCCAATTCTGTTGTGCGAATATTTGGAGTTGGTTCATTGAGGTAACCAATAGGTGGCACTAATTTTCCAGCCGGATGACATTATACCACTGCAGAAGAAGAGGGCCCGATGTGATGACATATTACAGGCGCATGAGTCAAAAATCAAAACTTTGTTGTTTGCTATCCAGTATAGCATTAATATTGTTTTCTTTAATTAGTTCAAGAAAAGTTAAAGTCTCTTCTTATGTCCAAACATACTGGGTGTTGTCATTTTCCGCCATTTTTCGTCTGTACAGTGAAGCGGAGTTTTCAAAGTTGGAAACTTTCTATGGGAATTAACGGGAATTAACAGGAATTTACAGGAATAATCTGAAAATTTGCAAAATTGCATGTTAGCCTATAAGCGGGCTAACATGCCCTAACCCTAACCCTAACCCTAACCTTAACTCTGGTTAAAACAACCACATTTAATGCAAATTAGGGATGGTACAATACCATTTTTTCCTTGCCGATCTGATTCCGATACTAAATCCTAAAAGCCGATACCGATCCGTTACCAGAGTGCTTCTGCTGTACACTACCAACCTTACATGCGGCTTACGATTGGCTGAACTGGTCCGTGTTTCTGTTACATTGTAATACATTTGGTCCTGTTGGTTTTGGTTTCACACTGCAAATGGAGTAATGGACTTTACAAGACAAACCTACATGGGAAATTTATTCTTCTCATTAGTGGACGCATCAACTCCCCATGTACTTCCGCGGCTCATTTTGTTTTGGTTACGTTGAGTTGTTAGGCTGGCCGGCCGGCATCTGACATCGGTATTGCTTCCTGTTTACAGAAAATGAATCGGGCGAGCCAGAGCCGGCTTTTGGCATAAGCGGTGTAGAAAGTTGCCAAGGGCACATCTGTTGGAGGGGTGCTGCTAGCGGCCGGAGGGGCGCCGGCAGCGGTTGTTTACCGGCGGGATACCGGTAGGATTTTATCGGCGTCATATTTAGAGTCGTTGGCACTGGAACGAGCCATCTTTTTCCCATTCTAATACTTTTGCTGGTATATTGCTACCAGCAGCATCAACTTAATGAGCAATACATCAGAGTAACTGCTATTCGCAAGATGAGCCTCCTCATGCAAAAACTTTATCGTCATCGACAGGAGAGGAGGAGAAAACAGCATACAGTCCTGCGAGTTATGCCAATGGGTATTCAGGAGAGAAGGTGAGTGTGGGAACATTTTTTTAAAAGATGAACTGTCATTAGTGATGTATTAACTTGTCTTTATAGTGCTATACATTTTACCGTGCGACACTTTTAATTCAGCATAATAACGGACTAACGTTACGCCTTGCATGTCACAGCAACATTTAACGTTAGCAGCTAAAGTTAGCATGCCGGTCGGAGATGCATAACCATGGTAACCAGCTGGTTAGCGTGACATAACTTCCTGTACCGTAATTAAATCAAGAGCAGCAGAAGAAAAAAACTTCCTATCATTGATACAAAGGTCCGAACCATACTGTCCCTATCGGTACTTAACTCGAACGGCGCTGAGTCAGCTCAATCGACCTACGCAATGCTCGGCCCGGCGACTCGCTCGCTTTAGCCCGCTCGGTGGGGCCTCACGTGGCTCAAGGCCGCTTGAGATGGCGCGCCTCCTTCATGGTTTTGTCAATAACTATACTTTGCACCGAAAACAAGCGCTCCCTTACAAGGGATCTCCTACGGAAGCAATAACAGCTTACCGGTGCGGCGGTGCCCTGCGTGCATCCGCATCATGTGGTGGTATTGGTGGGAGTATCGGTGCATTAACGGGCGTACTCGCAGATTCCGATATGACCAAATAAGGCTATATTGGGCAGTAGCTATTTAAGAGGCTATCTATCATGGTGCTAGCTAGCTCAACTGTGATGCTGGTTCTTCTGCCTTCTGCTAGCCAGTTTTCATACAAATACAGTTATCATACAAGAAGTTATAGTTTGACTTAGCATGCTGACTGAGGAGTGTTCATCTACTCATTGAGCCTATTTCTATTCATTTATCCACCATCAATCTTGAAGGATTGAGAAAAAAAATCTACTCAAAATAAGTAAAGTCAAAAATGTCATTAGTTTGCATGCATGTCTGCTTATGACAAAACAAAATTTCCAAAATTCCCCAGCTGAACTGCCCATGGAAAGTTTCTGGAATGCTTCCGGAAATGTCCCAGAAATTTTCCGCCTCTTTGCAACCCAAAGCAGAAGTCACGAGTGTCACTGTTTATTCGGTAAACCTGTTTCCATAGCACTTATTTGCATTTTCCTTTTAGCGATACACCAACTTTTCCACCTCCCCCAAGTGTAAAACCTTTTTGCAATATCTGGAGATTTTTTTTTTTAAATTTTCAGTGTTTCCATTCGGGTTTTCAACACGCAAATTGAAAATGTGAATTAAAACAGGTGGATGGAAACCCACTTACTATGTGGACCACTGTAACATGTTTAGCTTTGGAAGTGTAATTGTAGTTTGTTTACTATCAGTCTGCTGTTACACTTATCGGTACTGCGTGTGCAGTCCTGAGTCGCCAGAAAAACAGAAATCCCTCTAAGAAGTATCAATGTTTGTCTGTCTGTCGCAGACAAAACAGACGAGCATGTGAGAAGCAACCTAACCTGACATCATCCACATCCACATCCATCCATCCACCCACCCACCCACACACACACACACACACACACACACACACAAAGGCAATCAATCACATAAACACACACACACACCTTGAGGAGATAGCTAGCAGTCATACCTCGGGGTGGATGCAGAGGTTCTTCCTGGATGAGAGTGCCAGAGCCAGGAAGTTGTTGCTCTCACCAGTCTCCTTGGAATAAAACTCCATCAGCTTCCTGAGCTCCTCCACCACCTGACCACACACAATGGTCACATACATGTTTTTTTACTGTGTTTTTTAGAAGCCTTTTTTGTATGATTTTAGAGTAAATCCTGTTGCTGCATGAAAGTTCCCTTGTGGAAAAGTTAGCTTAACTTGATTTATACTGTATAATACATTTATCTGGGGTTATTACATCATTATACTAAGTTACTGTCACTGTAAAGCTGTCAGTATTGACAAGTCAACACATCATTACTACACGTGGCCTCTAATAACAGACAAACACAGAGGAGGGTGACACAGAACAAAACTCCATGCAACACTCTAATACAGCCTAAGACTCTTGCCTTAGGTGGGCTGTTCTGTAAATAGTTTTCTAATAAACAATAAACATAGCAACTTCTGATCAAGCCGTATGAATTTCAGTCTTAAAATAACATACCGGTTAAGCCCCACCCATTTCCGGTCAACCCCACCAACTTCCAATTTAAGCCCCACCCACTTCCGGTTTAGGCCACGCCCGCTCCATCACCATTACCACTTGTTGTGATCATTTTGCACATTTTAGATGATGCCCTAAGAAAAACAACTTAAAAGATTGTTGTTACAGAAGACTGAACCTGTGACCTTTCAATTACAGGACAGTCTTCCTGACCACCTGGCCCTCCTGCCTCCCTCAGTGGCAATTAGGATTTTATTTGCCACTGACTCACCTTCTCAATCTCTGGAACTGTTCTGGAGCAGTAGATTAGTTTGGTCACTTCCAGTGGAAAGGCCTGAGAAAGACAGAATTAGTGGCTAAAACAAACAACGAGGAAAATAGACAGACAGAGAGAATCAGGCAGATAGAGAGAATGGGTGAGCAGCTTAAACTTTTACTGAGCAATTCTGCAACTAGACGTTAAAACACACTCAAACTCTCCACTTACTGCACAAATTAACAAAATAGGCTAGGGTAGTGACATTTTTTCACCAAATGACATCTCAAGACTCCTTGTACACAGCAGCTAATTTTAATGATGTAAGCCACATTTAAGGAGGTACATACAACACTACATTTAAATGCTAAAATAGTAACTGCACTGTTGTATTTCATAACTATATGGTACTAAATACTAGTTCACAACTAAAAAAATTTGTTTTAGAGTTACTCTTTATCTGTGTCCCTACAAAAAGCAGACAGCATCATCTTGCCTAAGAATGAAGATGTAAATTAAAGGCAGAAAAAAAGACAAAATTCTTGAGTGAATTACAGTTTCTTAAATATTATTTAAAAGAATTTCAGTTTTTACTGTATTGGATAAAGTCGTGTGTGACGAGGTACAGACGAGAGAGGCAAAATGAAGATGCAAGGAAGAAGCTGGAGACATATTACAATGATATTACAATTTCTTGTCATGTTATGGGGATATTGTTGCATTCTGAATGTAAATAACTGTTTTTAGCCACCTGAGCATAACAATTTCATCAGAATGCAAAGTCCATGAATGTAAAGACGCATTATATAATGCCATATGTCTGCATGAAGACTAGCAGCTACACAACTCACCCTCTGGTAGGCAACGATGAGAGACAGCAGCGAGATAGTCTTCCCAGTTCCTGAGGGCATCTCCAGAACTCCATGACCCTAAAAGTAAACAACACAAGACGGCAATCAAACATACCCCGCTACAGTGACAAAATCCAAGTAAAATCTTTCTTTGACACTTTAAAAGGATGTAAAGTTCCTGGCTCGTGGTGTTGCCCAGGCTTCAATATTCTACATGCCATCTACAGCTTGCAAACTGAACTAATTAACATCCACACGGCATAAACGAGGCAGGAATAACATAGGTTTATTTTATAAACCACCAAAACACAAAACAAATAACGTCTCTACCTAAAGTCCTATATTATTCATTCACTTTTGAGTCTGTAGCCCTAAGGGATTAAAAAAACAAACAAACAAACAAACAAAAAAAACACTGAAAGAATGACCGACTAAAGTTCGGTCAGAAAACTGTTGCTCCACATCCTGCTCCGTTAATTACCCTGTGCACACTGACTTACATGTGACAATCTTCCAATAGCAGGATAGACTAATGGAGCACAGATAAAACCTCAATGACATAAAGCAATGCAATTTGATTGAGCACATTAAGTCAAACTAAACAAAATTTCTTCTATCGGTGTAAAACATCTTTAATGATAGCATAAATTGAAATAGTCACAAAATATCCAACCACTGCAATTACACAATAAGCGGAAAATACTCATTTACAATATGGCTCTAACACCCACCATAAAGTCAACACTCTCAATCTCTTCCAATAATCTCAGTAACTATAGACTTCAAGCAAGATATATACAACCAAAAGACAGGTGACAAATTATAGGAAATAAAGTGTCATAACAAAGTGGTGAACAGTTTCAATGCTCCTTGCCATAGATTCCTCAAGTCTCTGGAGCTGTACTAAGTTATGATGCTATGGTTTTCACAATGATCGCATCTCAAGCCAGTTGAACAGCAAAGGGAGATTTTGGGGCGACATGTTAAGATGGTGTTTTCCACCACCATCATCAAATCGCCCATGATGGAATATATTTTAGAAGAATGGAGCTCCATCCCTCCACTAGAGTTCAGGAGACTTGGAAAATATACAGTTAGGTCAATAAGTATTTGGACAGTGACAAAATATTCATACAGTGCTCAACAATAAGAATTGCCCCAGGCCATCGGTCAGTAAAATGCAACCCTGGGCATGTAAACCTAGCGACTCACTTGCCCTATCGGGAAAATGGCTAAAAATAGTAATGTTTAAGAAGTTAAATCACGAATCGTGAAGCTATTGCTGTCTAATCCCCGCTCACTCCTGATTTCCGTGTCATTCGCCGCTAGCAGCATATTGTGTGTGACGTGACGGTCTTTCTCAAAAAACAATAGAAGGCAGCAATACGCCATGGAAGTGTCTACCTGCTGAAACCAACGAAGAAGAAGTCTCAGATAAGCTGGCCGCAAAGCTCAAGTATGAACAAAAGCGTAACTGAGAAAAAAGAATTTAGCTGGGTGGCATTAGAGGTAGATGAAACTCCGACTATGTTCTGTGCAGTTTGCGCAAGGGTTTGAAAGTAAAGCGGTCTTCACATAGCGCGCGGTTTGGGTCGCACTCTGTGCTGGGTACGGCGCAGACGGCCACAGAGCAACATGCACACGCATGCAGAGTATGACTATATCATGATGTCAATCATCTAGATTTCTAAATACATACACCTCCTGTCCGTGTAGTAAATCATTTGCTTCAGTTTACAACAGTATTGGTGTTTGATTGCAGAAAAAAAAAATCTCACTTATTGTTGAAAGAAAAAAAAAACTTATATCTCTGGCAGTTTTTAAACACACCTGGTATTCCCAAATTGTTGGATATCTCTCTCTCCATGCTTGGGCTTTTTTTTAATGAGATCCCAGTAGGACTGTAGTCTAGTGTCCCACAGCTCTGTACACAGACAGACAGCCACAGTGATGCTTTCCTCCACTGTTGTTTTGCTGTTCTGCCAAAATCCGCCAGATTTTTTTCAGATTCCACTACTCTCTCCTATTGGACGCGCCGAGGTGGCGTCACAGGGCGCGGCGCCCAAGTTAAAAAATTTGAGCGCAGCACAATCACATACACAATGATTGGCTGTGCCGTGTTTGCGCTATGAAGGCCGACAAAATGGGCGCATTTTTTAACCATGCACACTTTGCTCTTTTTAGAGGGATAACGTAGTTTACTTTTTTGAAGTGGAGTTGGACTGTTCTCAGCACTGGTGCAGCAAACTGGAGGAGAGAAGAGAGCTCTCTATGGCAGATACAACCCCACTTCAAAAAAAAAGTACACTTGCATTTTTACATTCATTTAAAGTTTAGCATTTTGTGTTTTCACAGAAAATTGATTTTGTATTTTATCCATAGTAAATGAAATGAGAGAGCATCTTCTGCACAGTTCTTTTCTTTAAGACATGTGAGACATAAAAATTAACCGTAGTCTTTGTTTTTATCTGATAGCAGCTTAAATGAAACAATTACTATAGGGCAAGTAAAAACTGACTTCGGGCAAGTAGATGTCTGACCAACTTGCCCATAGTTGCTCATAATTTTGTCCTTGCACACTACCACAGTGGATTTAAAATGGAGTAATCAAGATGTGATTAGAGTGCAGCCTTTCAGCTTTAATTTAAGGGGTTGAAAAAGATATGGAATTAACATTGTAGGTATTACAGCCAGTTTTATACCTTTTCCCACCATTTTCAGAGGCTCAAAAGTAATTGGACAAACTATACATAACATATATAACTAAGTATAAGGATTATTATAAGGATTATTTATTTATATCCAATATTTGAAAGAAAATCCTTTGCAGTCTATGTCTGCCTGAAGTCTGGAGCCCATGGAGGTCACCAGATTCTGAGTTTCCTCCCTTGAGATGCTCTGCCAAGCCTTTACTGCAGCTGCCTTCAGTTGCTGCTTGTTTGTGGGTCTTTCAGCCTTCAGTTTGGTCCTCAGCAGGTGAAAAACATGCTCAGTTGGGCTGAGGTCTGGGGACTGAAATGGCCATTGACGAATATTCCACTTCTTTGCTTTCAGTAACTCTTGGGTTGCTTTCGCTGTCTGTTTTGGGTCATCGTCCATCTGTACTGTGAAGCTCCTTCCTATCAGTTTTGGGGCATTTTGCTGAATCTGAGCAGATAGTACAGCCCTATAAACATCAGAATTCATCCTGCTGCTTCCATCAGCAGTCACATCATCAATAAACACTCATGACCTAGTTCTATTGGCAGCCATACATGCCCATGCCACAACACTGCCTCCAACATGCTTGAAAGATGACGTGGTATGCTTTGGGTCATGAACTGCTCCTTTCTTTCTCCACACTTTTCTCTTCCCGTCATTCTGGTCCAAGTTAATTTTCATTTCATCTGTCCAAAGAACCTTGCTCCAGCATTCAGCAGGCTTTTTTAGGTGTTTTTTGCAAAGTCTAATCTGGCCTTCCTGTTGAGTGTAGATTTGGATAATGATACGCCTTCCTCCTCCAGAGTGTTTCTGACTTCCCTTGCCATAGTGAATGGGTTTTTCTTGACAAGGGAAAGAATTCTTCGGTCATCCTCTTTGGATGTCCTCTGTGGTCTTTCAGGTCTTTTGGCGTTGCTGAGATTATCAGCGCATTCCTTCTTGATATACCAAGCCATTGATTTACTACTCCTAAAGTTGCTGCTCTCTGTCGGATAGATTTTATTTGCTTTTTGAGTCTAATGATAACCTCCTTCACCTGCACAGAGACCTCTTTGGATTGCAAGTTGAAGGTTCTGATAAACACCTACCAAATGCAAATACTTGGAATAAACTACACACATTTAATTTTCTTAATTTGTCATGTAATAATGCGGGGAAAGGCCACTCCTGGCCATGAAACTGACTTTCAGTCACATGTACAATTACTTCTGAGCCTTTGAAAATGGGGTGATTGAGTATAAAACTGGCTGTAATTCCTAAATGGTAAATGCCATATTTTTGTGCAACCCCTTAAATTAAAGCTGAAAGTCTGCACTTCAATCACGTCTTCATCACTCCTTTTCAGATCCACTGTGGTGGTGTACAAGGAAAAATGTATAAATACTGTGTCACTGTCGAATTACTTATGGACCTAACTGTACGTCAAGGAGCACTTGGGCTGATCTTAACACAATACTGAGACACTTATGTTGCTGTTTTTTTCCTTTGTCACACCACGTGTTACCTTGGCATCCAATGTCCTCTTCAGCTCCAGCATGTAGGAGTACTGCTCCGGATAAATGTAATCATAGGGGAAATACACCAACAGACCCTCGATGTTTATCCTGCAAAATAATCCATATCAGCTTCATTTACTGACTAG
Source organism: Myripristis jacobus (assembly GCA_900302555.1). NCBI lineage: Eukaryota > Metazoa > Chordata > Actinopteri > Holocentriformes > Holocentridae > Myripristis > Myripristis jacobus. The sequence goes on along the minus strand of OMLB01039531.1, from coordinate 10,933 downwards.
TTAACTGACGTTATGCACCACGGAACGTTACACAGCTGAGAGACCACAGAGTTCAACCTGTATTACATGAACAAGTAATGTCAAGTTAACTAATGTTGACTTTAACTGTAATTAACGTTACACATACCGATCAACCTATTACGACCTTAAAGTTAATATGGAGAAGTCGCCGTTATTTCAGTTATCATGTTTGCTAACGTTATGTCAGCTAGCTTTAACCTTACCGGCAGTTCGCTAACGTCAGCCCCGGCTAGCTAAAACGTCTGCGTATGTTTTTATTCGGTCCCGGCAGAAGCACTTACTTCATTTTTATAAAACTTGTTGCAGCCGCGTCACTTCTTGTCCTGTCGCCTCCAAAAAATTCTGATAAACATTGATAACTCTGATGCAAATAACTGTGGCTGTGGAAAAAACACACAACTTCCACTGCTTGAACTACAAGCTTCTACAACTGCGCAGAGCAGATTGAGGGACCACTTCCGGTTTATTATTTTCAGAATAAACGTGTGCGTTTACATGCTTTCATAAGATGCGTAGGTATCTCAAAAGCAGAATTATGAGGCCAGATAAACATTGTATGTATCATCCAACGAAATTTTGTGTATGATTAGTAATTATCATCAAGCATGACGTAGTAATACTCCTAAATTTCTATACTACTAATAATACTACTAAAATTCCAGTTTTGTTTTACATTTTTACAATTTTATAGTGTGTGTATGTGTGTGTGCGTTTATGTCTGTTTACCTATGCGTGTGTGTGTGTGTGTGTGTGTGTGTGTGTGTGTGTGTGTGTGTATAAATACACACACACACACACACACACACACACACACACACACACACACACACACACACTACTGGTCTCTACATGCATGATTCTCACCGTGAAGCATGGAGGGGGGGGTGTGAGGGCTATTTGACCAAGAAGGAGAGTGATGGAGTGCTGCAGCAGATGACCTGGCCTCCACAGTCACCGGACCTGAACCCAATCCAGATGGTTTGGGATGAGATGGACCGCAGAGTGAAGGCAAAGAGGGCCAACAAGTGCTCAGCATCTCTGGGAACTCCTTTAAGACTGTTGGAAAACCATTTCAGGTGATTACCTCATGAAGCTCAGCGAGAGAATGCCAAGAGTGTGCAAAGCAGTAATCAAAGCAAAGGGTGGCTATTTTGAAGAATCTAAAATATAAAACATGTTTTGAGTTATTTCCCTTTTTTTTACTACATGATTCCTTATGTGTTCATTCATAATTTCGATGCCTTCAGTGAGAATCTGCAGTGTAAATAGTCATGAGAATAAAGAAAAAACATTAAATGAGAAGGTGTGTCCAAACCTTTGACTGGTAGTGTATGTAGGTTTGGATTATTGATTCCTGAAGAGACCCTGCAGCTGGATTCAATGCCTTGTTCAACTTAAACATAACATGACAACAGCAGAGTGTACACAGGCAAGTGACAGAGCTGAGGGTTGAAGCCGGTGTGGAGGTGTCTTCCAGCTTAAGCAGGGAACTTTTTAGAGTGGGTGGACTTTCATCAAAAAATTGAACTCAAACAGTTCAAACATCACCTGAGATTCAGCACCTCAACCCAGTCTTTCCCACCTTCGTGCACGCTCACACTCACATGTGGGTCCGATGAAGATGCAATGATGAAGTAGGAACTGGTGAGCCATAGCTGCAGTAAACTAAGCTTATTTACTATAGCTATGGTAGCCCAGGGCAGTGCAGAAAAAAAATCTTTTTAATGTATACAATTATTATGATTTGTATTTTAAGACAAATTCAGTATGGTCCTGGAAAGACCACACTGAATTTGTCTGCAAAAAGATCAAACAAAGAATTTATTTTCTCTGTTGCCTTAGGCCTTTTGGCACTAGTGAATAAAGTCTGCTCTTATTTGTTTACTTCTGTTCTGGGTGTTGTGCAGTGGTGTAATGCCTACCATATCAACTTACTGAGGCTGGCCAACAACACTGTCTCTAACCATGTTCTGAACAGTGAAGATGTGCAGTCAGACTGGAACTCTTTTGTGTATCAGTCAATCATACGTAAATGAGAAGTGCAATCCCAGATCAAATGTCCACTGAGGTGCCTTGATATCTGCAATAAGTTGTGATGTTATGTAAATGTATGCATTTCTGTTTCTTGTCCTAATTTCTTTTTTTTGTTATGTGCTGTTACAAATGGAGCTGCTGCTGGTAAAAAGAAAAAATTCAGCCCAGGCTGACAATAAAGTAGAAATCATCAATGATCATTGTTGTTCATATGTTACTCTTTATGTTCTGTTTTCTTGTGAGTAGTCTCTGAGTAGTTTCAAAACATAATACCTCCTCTGAAAATTAAGTAAATGAAACATCCTGAACAGGTGGTCCTTTAAGTGGACTGCTCACCACTCTGCACATGCAGCCTGGGACAGGGGGTCCTGAGTAAGCACTGCTTTGTTTTAAGGGCTCATGAGACAAAATGAGTGAGAACTACTGGACAAGGGGGAGGTTTTTTGTGAGGGAGGGGAACCAAGCATGCATGGCAGCAGTGCATGTGCGTGTGCACAAGACATGACTGGACTGGGATTGTGATGCTTCCTCGAGGTGACCGGTTGTTTGGTGTTGCACTGAGGTGGACTTTATCAAATGTTATTACAGTCCAGTGCAGTTTGGATTGGACCATCCGTGTACAATGGCGATTGGTCATACTATGAAGGAAGGACATTACCTACACAAGCTTAAAAGTGCAAAGGTGGAAAACTTGTCTGTCTCTTCATTTATTAAATCGCTAAACATTTTCCCTGTGAGGTTTTATGGTCTCAACTGGTAGTTTCAGCTCTTCTTAAATGTTCAAATGTTCAGTTTTAAAATTATGATTTTGTTTAGAGTTAAAAAAGCAAAAGGAGGGGTGTGATTAATGGCCTGTTTATTGATTGACAGGTTTGCCAACTCTGTCAGTCATAGTTGTCACCACTGGCAGAACAATTACTGTTCCGGTTTATTGAGACTGAACATACAGAGCTATTTGATCAGATATTATACTGAAAATGTATTCTAACTGTTATTGAACATTTAACTCTTTTATGAGGTTTAGCCATCTGGGAAAGATAGCCTTTACAGCAACATCTTGATTCATGATCACTGTTCCACTCTTCAACTGCCGGTCATGTTGCATAGTAGCTTCTACAAAAAGAAAAAAAGGCATCTTTATCTCACTATACAACCTATTGTATAATGACGAATAAATATCCTTGTATGTGTGCAGTTTGACACTTTTGGCAGCATTTTTACAGAGTGAAGGCTTTGATGGGTAGGTTGCATTTCCTACCAGACTGGAGCCCCATATTTTCAACACACGCCCAGCATGTAAATGGGTGCATGCATGTATGTTCTGAGCAGCGTAGGCCATGATCAGGAGATCAGTCGGTTCTCCCTCGCTCTCTCCCTCCCTCGTTCTCCGTCTGGCAGGCTGTATTTTTGGAATGAGCCCATTTCATTCAGTCCTGATTGAAAATACATGGAGGATCTGCTAGGGATCTCATGTATTCGGGGCTATTACAACAGAGTGGCGAGGAATAATCTGCTTTCTGGCCACAGCGGCAGCATGTCATTTTGTCTGTACACAGACTTACCCTGTCTGCATTATTCAGACAGCCCTGACTCTGAGCTGTATTACTTAGACGTAGTGGTGATGTGTTTAAAGTCAAATGACAAATAAGTAGTAGAGGAGAATAACAAAGAATGTTACTGACGTGAATAGAAAACAGTTTACAAATTGCTTGGCTTCAAGTCAAGTAGAAATTCTCCCGTTTTATTGACTTTATTTGGTGAATAAAATGATCCTGATTCTGACTCTGAGGAGAGACTGTGCAGACAATCTGTAAAACCCGCACACTGAAAGAAAAAAATGCATGTGTATGAATGAGAGGGGTACAATTCCGTAGATGCTGAATATTTCATAGCACCCACCCACACTTTGAAAGCCCACTGTAGAATCGAAATCCAGTTAATTTTCTCTCTTGCATGAGCAAGCTGAGTGTGCCACTTCTCTGGCCTGGACATTTTCAAAATTCACCTTTTAAAGAGTTAATTTTTTACTTTACTGTAAGTGAACAGGACAAATATTGCCTTTGGTCAGGTTCACACCTCAGGTCTTCATGCTCAGCTCGCTGCTGATTTCTGATTATACCTATTCTACAATGCAACCCCTCCAGTATTAACATGACTGATGGCAATGACAGACATGCATGTGCAAAACATAACAATAAAAGATGCCATTTCCATTTTTGTATCAACATTTCTACTTGTTTCCAACACATTTTAGTTGTACCTTTGTGTTTTGACTGAATTGAGGGTAGGGCTGAACGAGCTATCATTATCATATCATTATCTTGCTATGAACATGCGTAATATTAATAACCCAAAAGGCAACAATGGACAATATGAAATTTAGGGTTAGGGTTAGCCTAAGACATGGGTTGGCCTCTCCTGAGAGAGAGTGTTAAAGCTCTAATTCTAGCTCCAGGTGTATGCAAAGTGGAAATACAATGCCAATCATACAAGTTTTTCTAAAGCAAAAACTTTTCAAAATGACAAATCACTCTCTTTCTCCCCTGTGTCCTGTGTAATCCCACCTCATCTGCTCTAATGCCACTGCCCTTTAAGAGACCGCCCTGGAACTGGAGCATCATATGGTTGATCCCCACTACAGTCAATATGTCCATCAAGTTCCATGTCTTGTAATGTTGAGAGAAACACTGAATCCCTATCTGCTCCAATGATGTTACTTAATGAGAGGGACAACAGGTAAGATATTTACTAGGGCTGGGACGATATGCTTATCTCCCGATTGGATACTTGGGTGCCAATTTGGTATGTATTACAATTCTACAAGTATTGCAATTCTATAAGTATTGTGATATAATATTACAAATTATTGTGTGTTTTTTTTTATTATCCTCTAGTTTGTTGATATTAAGTTTCATGAGGCTGTGATTATCCTAAAGGTCACTATAGGTCATTTTATACAGCAATGTCACGTTTGAAAAAATGGTCTCAATACAGTGAAATGGTTCCTATGGGGGCTAATATCATCACACTTTAATCAAATGTGACTCCCCCTGAAGCTCCCCTGTCCCTTCACTAAAGTGGGTCTAAGAAATTGGCAGAATGGTAAGGGCTTAATGCTTCAACTGTACTGAATCCATCCAGATTGAGCAACAAATGTAAGAGGTAACAAGATCACTGTGGGCTGAGCTGATGATATACAGCAAAGACAGATTCAGTTCCTACCTGCTATTATATTTTTCATGTAGGTCTATGCTGCCTTTGTGTTTGACCCATTGACACAGAGGTGCATCTTCACAAAGACTGAATACTGACAACAACAGAGTCTAGGCAATAAGTAAGATAAGAGGCAATAAGTAATAAGAGGCAATAAGTAAGATGGAAAGCATCTGCCCTACAATGACTCAGACAGTAGACTTAACATGTTTGGCCCCTGGAGGAGTGAATTGTGGTTCAGTATACACAAATAACACAAAGAAAAATTCCAAAGAAAATTCCAATTTGATTCACAAATGCATACTATTTTTTTTCTTACCTCAGAGAACCTGGATGACTTTTTAAGGAGGAAACCTAAGAATAACTTGTCACGCAATAAACAGGCAGCAGCTCTATTCATCTGCAAAATAGAGCAGACCCACCTTTATGATATTCAACAATATCAAACTAATAAGATATATGATGACAGGACCTTTTATCTGGAATAAATCAGTAAATAAGTTCTGTTAGTGTTTTTAAGGATGATCATTGGCTGAGGAGTTTAATTAACCCACCTTTCATCTAGACTGCCACTACATCATTGCCAGTTATTTTCTTGTGAGGTCATTTGGGACACTTTCGCACCTCATTTTTTTTCCCACACTGCAACACATCCCTAACCCATCTCATCATGGAGAAAACATATTTATTGATTGCTGAGAACCACCACAGGAAATTGGTTTGATCTCTCCCCTGGGGGAACGTCTATTGTCTCTCCAGCAAGGCTATTCATTTGGATGCCCTGCGGTAGAAAATAATAACGACCAAAAAAAAAAACCAAACAAAAAAAAAACATAATATCATCCCAATAGAAAATCATTGTGAAATTCCTATTGTTTTCCCACAGTGGGGTTGCAGTGTGTCTCAGGTGCTCGATAGAGGGTCTGTGGGCAACCTGGTCGTATTTAACGGCATTTTTTCCTTTCCTATAGTGTCTGCAACATTCCTGTGAGGACGTAGTTTCGCTGTATATAGTTATAAGGGATCCTTATGAAATGTATTGTAGAATTACACTTCTATTGAGTAAAAACGTATGCAAATTCCCATAAAAATGCCGACGAGCACAGTTTTGCAAAATACATCTAAACAAATAAACAGAGATGCAGGCAACGTGCAGGGTGAAAATGCGCCTACCTGTCCCGTATGCTTTGGCCACCAGCCATGTGAGGCTGCAACAGATCTTGGCCCGGGAGAAGTCATAGTGGTCGAAAGGTTTTATTGGCGGGGCAATGAAGGTCTTCCTCACATCCCTGGTGTCCTGAACTTCACTCATATTTCCCTCCCTGGATTTGTCTAGTAAAAACCCTATGGAGCAACAGCGAACGAGGGCATCCCACTACTGGAATTTCACGCAAAAATAACACTAGTGATAATAACTATCCCTCTAAGACTGTGGAGATGCGCCGCCTTTCTGTTTCCTAGTCACAATTCATTCAGGGAGATGGAGCATTGGAAATGTTGACTGCGGCTATTCCTCCTCTTCTCTCTCGTTGTCACAATGACTCGCTGCTCTTGACATTTTTTCATCCATTCTGCTCCGCTCACTTGAAATGGGCTCCGTCGGAATAGCTGTCAGGCTTTCCCGTGGATTTTCAGAGGAGATTCTTCCCTTCTGCTAGAATGAAAGCAGAAATATTCCCATTCTTTGGATTCTTGAGACGGAAAAGGCTTCTCCCTTTCATGACCATGTATTCCTGTGCGCCTGTGTTTTCGTATTCCCTCCTCTGGTCAGCCTCTCGGTGCCTTGGTGCGGTTTTCCTGCCGCACTGGAGCGCTGGAAGCTCTCGGGCTCTACTGCGCGTGCGCCAAGTGCACAGCCAATTTCTGCACCACGGCTAATGCTGCCTTCAAATGCTGTCGGACATACTGTAAACTCTTTATCTAACCCGACCAAGTGGTTCGACGGTGTATTAGTGCCGCTGTGGGCGGAAAAAAAATTATGGAGCCTCGAAAATTTGCGGCTTAATAATCTCGGAATTGTCATTTACATCTCATAAATTTGCGAGTTTTTCTTATAAACTTACGACTTTAATGTCAGTTTTTTTCTTGAAAATTTGTGACTTTATAATCTCAGAACTTTTGAGTTTTTCCTCATAAAGGTTTGAGCTTTTTCTCACAAATTTACCACTTTAATCTCAGAGAATATTCAACTTTCTCGTAAATGTATGATTTCAATCTTGGAAACTGTGAGTGTTTTGTCTCAGAATATTATGAGAAAAAAGTAAAAGAAAAACTGTTTTTGCGCGTTTTTCCTGATAAATTTGTGACTTAATCTCAGAATTTTTGAGTTAGAATATTATGCTGTTTTAGACAGGGTGTATGGGTTCTAGTAGTAAAGAAAAGGGTGGCAAAATAGCAGTTCTTCTCAGCTGGCATGAGAGAAAAATATAAGAAAATTATTTTCTTTTATGTCTGTCAATTATTATCGTGTTACCATACCATACACTTAACTTACTTTTTGTATTGAGCTAATAGACCTTTTTTACAGCAGCGGTTTTGGTGTGAAGTAACAGGATAACACTGATCCTGGATCTGTTAGAGAACCTTAATTAATGTCATCAGTAACACCTGGGGTTACCTGCTATTTCATGTCACAATTGCTGCTGTGGGACAAGGTCTGTTGTACTTATGCTCTCTATTTTATACTAACAATAGTCTTCCTATCTTTCTATATATCTATCTTGTTTGTAGGCTGCATACACAAAACGAAAAATCTCAAGTCAAATATGATCTGTTATGCTCTCTTTATATAGAGGCTTTGCTCATGTCAGAACACCCCTGGTAACGATAGAATAAACATTTTTTGCTTACTAAATTTACGAGTCAAAACATATTAAAATGTTCCTGATGTTCATTTTCTCCCTTGAATTATGCCCCAACAGCACAAAGTAGTAGTGCAGTGTTTTATTTCTGAGATATTAACCCAATCCACCTTTGATTCAATGTCTGCTTCACAGTCTAACACATATATCAAAACTGTCAGTTAGGGTTTTCACTAGTTTAATAGCCACATACTATTACTACTATTACGAGGCGTTTACGAGGAGTGCCTGAAAGCATCATAAAAACAGAGCATCAGGCATGTTATTAGCCACAAGTGACAACTGAAGGTACACTGTATGTCCACGTGCTCTGCGTTAGTCACGAGTAATAAGCCTGTTGTCGCTCTTCCACACTGTTTCAAACACTCGTTATTGTCTTTTCTCGCGCACAGTAGGACACTGTACTGTTGTGTGCTCAAACATAGGATTTTTTTTAGTTAAAAAAAGCAAACTTGTATCAGTACTTTATCAGTTTAAACAAGAAAGACAGGAGTCTAAAGATTTGCATTAATAAACAACTCAAAACTTCCCAAAACAACAAAATAACGGCCGCCCTGTCGGTCCTCTGTGAGACGTCGTAGGGAATGTTTTATCAACTACAGTTACCAGTGTGCATAGCGCAATTGCGTCATCAGTTTGCGCGGTTGCTTGTTTTGAGGGGCTGAATCCAGCGTTGGAACGATTGAAATAGTATGTTGGAGCGAAGAGAAGGTACAGTACGCTCTTCTGAAGTAAAACAACAACAACAGCAAAAATAAATTGTAGTGTCTGCTTCTCAACTTTACGCTGTAGTTTGAGCGGAGAAACGTAAGTACGCCCGCGGCTAAAGGCGCTATTGTTTTTTTTTTTTTGGCTTGAAAGGCACTAAAATGTTAGAACAGCTAACGCAGGAAGCCCAGGCAAACGTTTCAAGCATTTAAGTTGGACTTACCATGTATCGCACTGTTTTATTGCTGACTTCCTTGTAGTGGCTGGCCGATATATATCGATATCTTATTAATATTGTGATATAAAACAAGATATCGCGGGGGATTTCAGAATGTTATATTGTGATGTGGTGTAAGTGATGTGTTTTCCTTGTTTTAAAGGCTTCGTTACATTAAAGAGATGCAGTTTTCTGAACTTCTCAGACTGTTCTTGCTGTTTTATCATTTGTAGCTACCTGCTTGGTCAGCATATCCACATGACTAATCATTATTTACCAAAATTTTTGTTATGTAAATATCTTATGAAAGCACTAACAGACATCCCTACAGTATCACCACAATATTGATATGGAAGTATTTGGTCAAATATATTGTGATATTTGATTTTTGCCCAGCCCTACCTCCTTGTTAAATACAACACTAGCCATGGGTTTTAGCCAGTTCCCACAAATTAGAGTTTTAACAGAACCATGCTACCTTTCAGTTCTTACACAAAGTTGTTGAACTCTGGTTTCCTATGTCCACAGGGTAAACACATTCCAAATAACATGTTTATGCCGAGAGCGCTCAAAGTGAAGAGACCTGCTGAGGGCTCGAGCCAGGTTTTGAAGAAGAAGAGCAAGGTGGGTGA
>OMLB01039522.1:0-23808 GCA_900302555.1 Myripristis jacobus | reverse complement strand
CATCGTCAAAGTGGTGGGTCTTTATTGATTACACAGAGACAGAAGAAATTAGTTCCATGTGTTTTCTCCTTTTTACTGTTCTTAATGATCAAACACAAACCCTCAGTGGGTCTTGAACAGAATGTAGAGATAGATACTCTTATTTGTCCCCATGTGGAAACTGGTTTCCGGCATAATCACAAAGGGCATTTCATGACATCCCAGAGTCGCTAATGGACAATACTCATACAAACATCCATACAACACCTCGCACAGGTGACGAGCAAAACAAGACAAGGAACAAGAGAGGCATAATTAGGACTGGGATACTCTCCTACCCAGACCAGCTGGCCGTCCTGTTTAATTGATTATAGACACTGTCTGTTTAAAAACTTAATGGCTTGAGGGACAAATGAAACTTTTGATCATTTTTTTAGTGAGCAGAGGGGGACAATACAAAAGAGTAATATTTAAACACAAACAACACATCAGTCAAACACAGGAATTAGTCATAAATGGGGCTAAACAAATACATGGCTGTACTAACCTGAGAAACAAAGCCAGGTGTATCTACACAACAAATGACTAATTATCATCAGTCATGTGTTTAAACGTCAGATAATATTAAGAAATGCACTGGATTAAATGCTAATTTCTAGTAAGTAACCAAGGTGTGCTCAAAACACAGCAAAACAAAAGGCAAATTCATTTGTTACCAGAAACAACACCAACAATCACGGACATCTTTTGCAGTATGGGCTGTCGGGCTCTTATTTAAAACAGCTGGGGAAAAAAATCTTCCATAACACACTGTAGAAAATCATGGAGGAGCAAACAAGTTCACTCACTGACAGTCTCTAACGAGCAAATTGTGGATCATTCAGAGGTCTGTTTCCCTCTCATAGACAAATGAGCCTGAATGAGTGCATGTTATGAGCAGACACCTGGTTTCAAGGTATGGCCACAGCCAAACCTTGCCATATCAAACTGACACCTATGTGGATTCAGGACAGACTGATGTCACCCTCACATACCAAGAAATGAGCAGGAAAAGTCCCGCATAATCTCTGATCTGACAAAATCAATCAGATTATCTGCCCCAACCACCTCATAAACAAACAAAAAAGAACATGACTTATAATACTGGACAGAAATAAATAAACCCAATATGCAGTATAACAATCGCTGTCACATTATACTCTTTCTGTCTGTACTTTATGTCCAATCCCACAAGGAGATAAAGGTCACATATTCCAAATATAGGTGGAAAACCCCTCGCCGTGAATTTTTTTTTTCTAGGATGGTGAAGTCACGACCCGCCCTCTTCTGCCTCTGATTGGCCGGTACTCGTTGCCTTCGTTGCTTGGGTTGGTTAGAGTTGGAGTAAGAAAGTCAAGTCAAGCCAATCAGAGGCAGAGTAGGGCGGGTCATACCTTCGCCATCCTAGGATTAAAAAAAAAACTCCCCCGTGCTGCGGACACAGAGCGGATTAGTATCTTCATCGTGACATCATCTTCGGAGAGACCACGCGCCCTTGACGTTTCCATGGCAACGGCTTCTGCTGTTGATCAGCTCAGGCAAAATGGCCGAAGAGGAGAGAGCCGCGGCGGTGAGTGCAGAGACAAACGTTTTATTTGGTTTTTTTTCATCTTTTAAAGTTGAACGAGTGAACATGCAGTCGGGTCTTATCGCTCCGGTAGCTGAACTGTGTGTGAATAAAACGCCGTGTGTGACACCGCCATGCTCAGCGCCTCCGGGGCTAACCAGCGTTAGCTGCTGGCTAGCTAATCCAAGTCAGCGCTGAGTTAATAATAGCTAACCTGTCCTTTCAAACCAGCTCTAATCTCACTCCTCCATCGGTGAACATGTAGCAAAATTAGATATTAGCTGTTATATACCAAGCTGGTGCTAAAAAAAATCACTTAATCTAAAGACTTGACTGTTAAAGTGCAGCTGGTCGTTGATAGGTACCGCTAGTTTTCTTACTCTGGGTAATATTTACTGTCCAGCTCTGTCTTAGTTTGCAGTAAATCCTTTTTTTGTCCGAAACGTCACAGTGCATTTATGAACTAAACATTAAACAGGCTAATCATGAGAAAAAACTATGAAGATGAACAGTGTATTGCGCATGTGTGCATCTATAGCTCTGTATAAGATAAAGATGGGTGACAAATTGCAGGAAAACCCAACATAAGCTGCTCAGCACCTTAATAGATTCAGCTTCTTTTGATTTTACTGCAGTGGATTTTTACAGCAGAACTTCTACTGCAGTAAAACATCAGCAAAGTGACAGTATTTCTACTGGGGTAGCAGCTTGTAGTACTGTTTACACCGCTGGTGAGCGGGCTGAAGATGTTGGGATGGGAAGAGCCATTTTAGGGAAAAACAGGAATACTGCACTGATCCGCAGACAGGTGACTGACTTAAAACCCAACATAAAGTGTCTTGGGAGGTGCTGAACAGCTTCAGAGATTCTCCAAGCCTCTGGAAGTCTCCTGGAGGGACGGAGCTCCAGTCCTCCAAAAGATATTAACCTCGTTTGCTGTTTTGATGCTGCTGCTTGAGAGTGAAAATCTCCCACTGGTGTCAGCTGGGTTGACCGCATCATCATCCTCATCAGACCATTCGGTGCCCTCCTGCACTGTGAATGGAGGTGTGGTCACTCTGCAGAAGACCACTGCCATCAGGATAGAAATTTTTCATTATTAGGTAAAGGTGATCACTCAGAATAACTTTGTCTTGATTTGCAGTGGGTCTTCCTTCCCTCTAAGGGGTCAAAGTGGAAAATGCACCTCCAACAGCATAACAGAGCCAGCGGACCCCCTCACTGTCGGGGTGCAGCTTCAGGCCTGTAGCGTTCTCTTGGCGGACTCGCCCACCTGTCCAGAATATGGTGAAAGATGAATCATAACTTTTTTCCTCATCTCTGTTGACCAGTGGCTCTCCACTGTAAAATGTGCGTTTGTCTTTGTACTGAGGGCTTTAGGCCCTGCAGCCCTGCTATAATATCCCTCTCTGTGTGGAGGAATGGAGCTCCATCCCTCCAGGAGACTTCCACAGACTTGGAGAATCTCTACCAAGGAGTATTGAAGCTGTTTTGGCTGCTTGTTGTGGCCCAAAACCTCCCTAAGAAACTATGTCGGTTTTTTCCTTTAATTTGTCACCCATCTGTAGTAATAAAAATGTTAGTTGATGTGATAATTGGCCAAATATATGACTTGCCATCAAGAGAATAGAAAATGGGATCTCAGTTTTAAGCATTAAGCAGACATTGCTCACCTGAACAATCTCTAATCAAAGAGTAAATATGGGACACAATTATTAATCCAAAAACAAGATCCAGGAAGGAACCATTATAGACCAAACATTTAGTAATTAACATTTAGTGATCATTTGTTATCAGTGGGCTGCACCACAAACCAGCCAGCACAATATTCCCCAGATGAGTAAAAGTAATTACAAATAATTTTCAGTCTGGAATGTATTTTCCTGGCTCTACCACCATGATGACAGATTGTGTTCAAAATGTCATCAATTGAATCTCTGTCGAGCTTTATCTGCCCCGAGTCTGACAGGAGCCTGTTATCAAACACACACCCAGAGGGCCGACACAGCCTCTGTCAGCTGAGCTAAAAGGTGACATGTCACCGCTGCCAGGAGAACACAGTAACAAATGTCTTGATCAGAATAAGCAGGAAGAAAAAGCTGAGGTTGAAAGTAATGAAAATTAATCTTGAAATGCATGCTGGAGTTTGAAAATGGTACTGATTTACAATTTAATGACCTGTAATTAATTTTAAGGACAGCAACAGGAAAAGAGATGTAACAGGAGGGGAAGTGGCCAGATGGCCCGCAACACTCAAAAGTCCACACTGAAATGGTGCCAGTGTCAGATTTATATAAAATCATAAATAATGAGTGCTTCAGGGAATGCAGAGTATATTTAATATAAAATGTACAGTAAATTATTTGGAAAATAGCCTTTCGTCTTGAATAATAAATGATGGTGGCTGTGCATCACGAATCTAACCACTAAAAGCAGTTGCTTTGACAAGCTAATTTAGTTTTGTCATGCTATTAGTTGTAGAGAGATTAGGCTTGACATTTGTAATATCCGTTTTGGATTTTTTTTCCCCAAGTAATGCTGTCGTAAACAACACCTTTGTGTTGAAGGTGGATTTGATTGGCTTATGTCAGCTAAAATGCTAAAGGAGTATTGGGAGATGTCGGCAAGATCAGCGCCTGAGTTGCATTTTCACATGAATTGCTTGTTTGCTGTGTAGCTCCATTCTCACGCAGTTGTTTTTTTGGATGTATGTAGCTGTCTGTGCGTTTGTTTGAGACAGTGTGCTTTAATTAACCTGAGGGTAAATTCACCAGGGCTCCTCTACTGGATAGTAGATAGTAAGCCTACTGGATATTTTTCTGTTGTAGTCCTGTGGAGAGATATTATATCACTGGAAACTCTGGTTAAGAGCTAAGGTTAAGGGTTAAGAATCATGCTCATGTATTAGTAATAAGCCATGATTATTACTGTTGTAAATCGTGCTGTTATGCTGTGTGTTGAGGTAATAGTTGTAGTTCTCAGTTATCACTGAAGATGCTGAGCGGCTGAGGGAGGTTTTCAGTCATGTGGGTCATCTACTGACGCAGGAATTCTGCTTCACAGAGAAAGGCTAGGCCATTAAAAACTTTATAAACAAGACAGGCACCTGTAAATTTAATGAGATGATCCCAGCTCACAAGGTCACGCCTGGAGAGAATGCTACACTGGAGGTAATGCTTGGGTTTTCTATCAAGCATAGAGTTAGTCTTGCATACCCAACACCCAAACAAAATATTAATAATTTATCCAGATAGTGCAAACCTACAGCATTTCAGTCAGAGCCAGGAGACTGCCCTGTCTGCAGCAGGCTGACCTCATGGTTCAGGCAGATAACACCGACACTTTTTACCTAAAAAATCTTACCAAGGGGGCGCCCTTGTGGCTCATGTGGTAGAGCGTGACCCTTTGCTGAATGTCATCCCATCCTTCTCCCCTGCCTTTACTGTCCCTCTCGACTTTCACTGCTGTCACTATCAAATAAAGCAGAAATGCCAAAATAAAAGTGCTTTTTTAAAAAATCCTGCCTAGTGCAGCTACACTAAAAGCTCACCAGCTGTTGTTGTCCCTCCATCTCATTTCTCACATTTACGCAAGGACAAGCTGCGGGATCGTTCAGAGGCTCGCAGCAACAAAGACTAGAAACAATATTTCATAGTTACTGGTCAGGCCTTTGACTTGGACACTGGCCTGTGCCTCGTCATCAGGACTGAGAACTTAGATACTTCTATCACACTGAAGGCCACCACGTTACACCCAGAGATGTTTTAAAATCAGTGTTAAAACAAGATTTTATAAGATTGGTGTTGAAAATAGCACTCAGGACCTGGTATTGAGGTCAAGGTTCTGGTACCGATATCACACATATCTGGATGATACCCAGGCCGACTTGTCATACTTTGTCAATACTTTGGCATTTAATGACGTTAGAAAATGTCCTTCACATCATTTGCGGGCAGGCTGCTTCAGACACCTGTCACCATGATGCACACGTGGCACCGCAGTGTACAAAACGCTCTGATTCGTCCTTGACTGTTGGAGCATGATTTAACACACACACAGCAGACTGCATTCCCGAAACCTCTGGATGCAGCTTATCACAGTGGGCTCCACTGTAAAACCGTTGATATATTCAGAGAACAATGTAATCTTTATCAGAAAGTAGAATTGCAGTTTCTGACCTCGGGAAGGAGGCTGTGTTGCTTGTCGGTGATTTATAAGCCCCTCGGTTCACAAACTGCTGCATTATACTTCAATATTAGACCCACTCCCACAGGAGGCGATTAATCTCAGGAGAGTTACAGTATGTTAAACTGCGGTGAGCTTTTGTACAGCACACAGCACACCCTGAACCTCCAGCTGCTCAGGTTATATAGCTGATTTCTAAAGTTAAATGCATGGTTCTTCAATGTGCAGGCAGCTTGTCTGTGTGTGTGTGTGTGTGTGTGTGTGTGTATTCTAAACCTCAGTCTGTTTATTCAGGGTGTCTGCAAGTTCTTCACCCTTTGAAAACTGAGCAAATTCAGCTGATTTCTTTCAAACACATTAGGCCTATATATTTATATTCAAATTACAAGAACATTATTATAAAAAGAACCCCTGCTGCACTTTTAAAAGATCAGCCATAAATTTATTTGGAAAATGGATTTAAAATGGATTTACAAAGCATTAAGTCTTGTATACCTGTATACATACTCACAAGTGTCACCTGTATGTTCTGTATATTTTCTGTATCTGTGCAATGCAGAGCTCCACTTGCTTTGTTAATGACGTTCTTTGTGTTGGTGTGTTTGTCATACTGCAGCTCCCAGTGGCGACTGAACCCAAGAAACGGCGGGCTCCCAAAGGTACAGTAAATTACCAGCATGGCCTGAACGAAAAAAACAACAGCTGTATCTTAACATCTTAAGATGATAAATCCCTGAACTGGTCTCTGACCGGGGAGGAGTGGCAGCAGAGGGAGTTGTGAGTGTATCATCCTGCAGAGGGCGCTCTCTCCACTCTTTCTGCCGTCTCCAACCAGGAGAAGCTGAGCTGATGCCGAGACATCTTCCAGATGTTTCTCTGCATGAACAATGTTTATTTTGCTGCACTGTTAAGCATTCAGGATATCTTGCCTTCATATTTATGACCCAATTATCAATTAAGCAGCTAATTCTGTACCCACAGGACTCTGCTGTCATGCTGTGACCATTTGTATAGTGTACAAGCATTCAGTATAAGCAATAAAGTCAACAAGGTGAAGATAGTCAAAATCATGGACACATGAGAGTAGAATGTGTTGGTTAATGAAATAATAAAGAGATGAAGTCACGACTGTAGTTTAAATGGTTTATGTTATGTCAGTGTATTGTCTGTGACAGCTATTAGGAATAGATAGTTGTATAAGAGAAAAACATAGAGGAGATTAAAAAAAAACATATATAAAAGGAAACATAATAATAACTGAAACTGAGAATGCTTTGTAAAGTATGAAGTTTAGAGCAGACAAAGTGCACAACAAAAATTCAAGCATGAAGGAGGTCGGGCCAGACGGCACACACCTTTAAAATGTGACCTGTACCAGTGCTGTAAAAACACAACGGCAGTGAGGTGTACTGATCAAAGTATTTCAGAGCCCTCACTGCAGTGAACTGTGGCATCGTCAGTGTGTGTGAAAATAATCAGCAATAAAAGTTAAGTATATTATTTAACAATGGAGTGTGTCGACGTGTGAAACGAGTACACATGCCCGCACGCACCTGCGCTGCTCTGAGCTGACATGAATTTTAGATTTTACACTGTGGTTAGATGGTGATGTGTGATCTGAGGTGCAACAGACAGTCTCTGGCATATGAGCGGGAATTAAAGTTGTTCCCAAGCACACTAATATCTGTGGCTACGTGTGTTGAAATAATTGTATTGTGTATGAATAATTGTGTATGAAACAATAAGGGGAATGCAGTTTTTTTTCTAGGACTCAATTTAATGAAGTGTCTATAATTCACTGCTTTCATTCTCATATTCAACTCATAATGTAATACAGGACTGAGCATGAAATATGATATAGAATGCAATGCACACACACAAAATCACATACATCCAGTTTGTTTAATATTTCGTGGATGCCATCACATCATAGATAAATAGATAGATACACTCTATGGACAGAAGTCCTGGACCACCTCCACATCACACCTCCAGGAGCGTCTCTGAGCTCCATCCTAAATCCAGAGGCATTAATATGGAGTTGGTCCCTTTGCAGCAGAACAGCTTCCACTCTTCTGGGAGGCTTTCTGCCAGATGTTGTGTGTCTGTGGGAGTTTTGAGCATTTGTGAGCTCAGACCCTGATGTTGGACCAGAGGGCCCGGCTCACAGTCTGCGTTCTAGTTGATCCCAAAGGTGCTGGATGGGGTTGAGGTCGGGGCTCTGTGCGGGCCGCTCAAGTTCTTCCACCCCAAACTCAGCCGGCCACGCCTTTATGGAGCTGCTCTGTGCACTGGGGCCCGAAGCCGTTCTTTCACAGATGTTTGTAAAGGCAGACTGCATGGCTAGCTGCTGGGGTTTATACACCTGTGGCAATGGGACTGAATGAAACACTTGAATTCAGTGATTTAGAGGTGTGGCCCAATACTTGTGTCCATATAGTGTAGATAGATAGATGGATGGATCCAGACATTGCACGGGAACAAGTACACTAAATATACCTATCAACACTAGGGGAATAGAAGCTTTCACTGCATTTCATGCAGTGCAGTTATTACATTTTGAACTGCACAACACCTCAAATGTTTCCTTCTTTGTGTTCTTAGATTTTTGCAGCAAAACTCTAAAACTAAGTACATTTGATCTTATTTTTCATGATATTCTCCCCATGTGTCTTTTGATCTCAGCATGCCTCTCCTCTTTTCTTATCCCCTTTTAACAGATGGTTAAATCACATTGAAGGCAAATCTGTCTTGGCATTAGCCAGATCAGGCACAACAATGAGAGAAATCCACCATGTTTGGGATGAAGTTTTTCACAGGGCTATATTTAGGAGGCCTCATGCTGTGCCCCTTTTTTTTGCTCCTTTCTACTCTCCTACCACAGTCGCAGGAATATGTCACACATGTATTCCCACTCTCTTCTACAAATCTGCCCGTCTTTTGTATATGTGGACATTGGAGTGCCACAGGGCCACAGCTGAAACCCAGAGACAAGAATATTATTGCTGTCTCAGCAGGAGGAAAGCGGATTAAGTCGCTGCAAATAGGGCCATTCCGAATCTTGATGCGTCGAATGTGTGAAGCTCATGCAGTTTTTTCACTCTGTGATGGAGAGGGTTTTTGTGAAGTGATTGGACAAGGACTCGGGCTCCGGTTCTGGCTGTGCATCAGCACAGCACTGCTTTAAGGGCTGACTTATAAAAACAGAAGGGAGCTTTAGTGTAAATCACACTGTATTTCTATCCCCCAGTGTCAGTAGCACACTCAAAGCCTGGTTCTTCTTCACTTCACATTGCCTTGGATCCTATTTTTAGCCTCAGAGGAAGGTACTAGGTGCAAGATAACAGGATTACCAGAATCAGAGTCACTTGATTTGGAATTACAATTGCCTGCCTTGTAAAATGAAATACTGTGCTCAATAGGGAGGACGACTTGCAGCATCGTGGCTCAATTCGTGGGGTTACCTCACCCTCCTAAAGCTGGATTTGTATTGTACTGCTCATTTCCTCCCTCTTTCTCCCTCTTTCTGTCTGTCTATATACCCTTTTTCTGTTCTGTCATAAGCACCTGGTGTGCCGGAGACACTGTTGCCTTGGCAACGCGGTGAATATCTTAACCTGCATAGACATTAAAAGAGCAACAGAAAAAAAGTCCCTGTTTTCAACTAAAAACTTTGTAACAAGCTGACATTTACAGTGTGGCTGGTGGACAGGTAAGGCTGAGGTTTCTGGGTGGTGTGTGAACATCTGTGGTAACCATCAGATCAGAGATCAGATACTGCTGGCCGCTTTCATGATTATATATTCGGCTATCAAAAAAAAAAAAAAAAAAGACATCAGGTGTGGTAAGCCGTAAAGGTTTACCAGAATTTAAGTCTACTGTGTTCCCCCGCAGCTCCAGAGCTTCCGATTTTGGAGAGGAGGAACTGGCTAATTCACCAGCACTACATCCGCAAAGACTATGAGACCTGCAAGGTAATGAATTCCCGTCACTCCGTGCTCCCAGTTGTGTCGCCAGGGCTGGTCAAATTGTCCTTTGTGCAGACGAGATGAAGATAATTAATGCTTAGCAACGAGAGGGTTCCTGGTAACACTGAGCTTTACAGTGCCCTTTTTCCCATTGCATTAGCCTGTATATTCCCATATGAAAACACACCGCAGGTAAGCATGCAGTAATACATCGGGAGCACTTAATGAAATCTCCCTAACACGTGCATGCACTTGATCTTACAACAAAATGCAAGCAGAAGATGTATTAGCGGGGTCCTCCTCCCTGCCATTGTATCAGGAAACCTAATTTCTGTAAGATGATTACAGAGATGTAATCCTCACTTTCAATCTGTTAAGATGCAAGTGCAGAGAAAAGGGGCTGTGCTGTTGCCCCTTATCTGACAGAATAGTCTGAGATTACAAGTTGTGTAGAAAGCCAGACAAATTGGGGTTACCGTTCTGCGGGGCATTAGATGCTCATCTTGCCAGGCTCTGTAGCCAAAAGTGTTAACAATATTCTTATTACAAATACTTTGGAACAAACATTACGCTTCACTTCTGGGAATTGTTTCTTTTTTTGTGTCATCCTAGGCAATCATCAAAGACCAGCTGCAGGAGACCAATGGGATGTGTGAATATGCTATATATGTTCAAGGTAAGCTGTGGTTTTCCTAATTAGACTATCCTCCCTCCCCACGTATTAAGCATGTGGAATTACAATTGCAGCTTTAACAAAAAAGACTTCTGTCGAACTCGACACCCAAGCCTCCCAGTGCATCATTACCTCCCCAAAATCTGCTCTCAGGACCTCTTGCTGTGCGGTAGATTTTTAATGTGTTTGAAAATCCCCTCTTTTTGTCTTTTTTTTTTTTTCTTGCCACAGCACTAATCTTGCGTCTGGAGGGGAAGATCCAACAGTCCCTGGAGCTGTTCCAGAGTTGTGCCATCCTCAATCCCAGCAATGCTGACAATCTCAAGCAAGTGGCCAGATCACTGTGAGTCGCCTCCCCGCACAGCCCGGGGCACGGCACTTCCCTTTCATCCGCTAGCAAGACTGTAGAGATGCATAAGGAAAATCAGTGATATTCACCAAACAGAGGGGCTCAGGACATTTTGATCCGCCAAATTAATCCATTTGCCACCACCAATCTCTGTTTTTCACTGTTGCATGTAAGATTTTAAGCATTTCTTTGTACAGCATCCAGCGATTGAGTTGCATTAATTCGGCGTTTGAATTGCTGTTATTTATCCTTTCTCTAGTTTTCTGCTGGGAAAGCACAAGGCGGCAATCGAATTCTATCAGGAGGCTGCGAGACTCAGTGAAAAAGACTGGGTAAAGTAAAAGATTCATTCTTTAAATTGAGCTGCTACTTTGTCTAAAATTAGTCGGGGAAAATCATCAAGAGGGCTGGCTTCCTTTCACTCTAAATTCGCATCATCAAAGCAAATTTCTCTCCGCAAATTTTCTCCACATTTGGAGCGGGAAAACGCCCAGACTCAAGTTAATTTTTCCCCACTGGAACAACGGCTTATCAACTAAAAACATAAGGTTTTCCAAAGCCCCCTTGGCTTCGGCTTGTTGGCTTTGTAGAAATTAAAACGTCCTGCCTGTGATATGCGTTTCCCCAGTAACCTGTGAGTGTCTCGCTGTTACCTCAAACACAAGCGCTGCCACATGCTTGCAAGCCTCACTGTGACTAAACATGGCCGGCTGGCAGCGTCTGGCACAGCGTGGCCAGCTCACCTTTTGTCTATTAAACAATATCAGGATTATTCTTACACACTAAGGGCTGTTTACATTATGAAGACTATGCAGATGAAGGCAGGAGGGACACAGTAATTAGTCAGGCATGATATATAATCAATCGTATAATGTAGAAACTAGCAGGGTAACATGTTACTATTATTATGCCCACCTTGAAGTCAGCTGCTATATAATATATACTCCACAAAGCTCTTGTGCATTATAGCTACTGCACGTGGACGTGTTGTGTTGTGCTCCGTCTGTGAGTCCACATGGAGGTGAAATGTCCTCATTAGCTGCTAATCCACCACACTGGATTTGTATCTCTCCATTTACCTCCACAGGAAATCAGCTCCCAGAATAACCCTTTTAACAGACAAGCCAACACCAACAAAGAGGATTATGACAATATAAAAAAACAAGTCCTAGTACCCTCTTTTTGTATGAGTGTAATTACAATCATTTCTTCTTAGCGTAAGGTTACTGCGTGGAAGTTTCCTCCACATGCTACCTGCCAGATCTACTTTCCAGTTCAAATAGGAAAGTAACAAGAAAAGAGCAGTTTAGTTTCCTTAAACTATGGGGACTGGAACTTGTTTTTTTTTTAATGTTGTCTTTGTTAGTGTTGGTGTAGGGAGCTGCTTTCCTGTACAAGTGAATGGAGAGATACGAATCCAGTGTTGTCCATTATCAGCCCAGCTAATGAGGAGATTTCACCAGCGTGTGGACTCAGATCACACCCAGAGAACTAAAGAACCCAACACTACACCTCAGTTCAGTTTTTGCTTTAAACCATACCTTTTTCTCCGCAGCCTAATGAGATGAGTGTGTGCAATAATTTGACCTTTTCTTACCTCAGGAGATCAGCCACAATCTGGGCGTGTGCTATTCCTTCTTGAAAGATTTCAAAAATGTGAGTGTGCTTAATTTCACCAACAATATGCATACTGTTTGTCGAGTCATGCCCCGGTGATTTGATCACAGACCTTTCCTGTCTCTCCCAGGCAGAGGAGCAGCTAAACATAGCCCTCCAGTTAAACAAACATGACAGGACTTTCATGATGCTCGGGAAGGTTCATTTGCTGGCTGGAGACACTGACAAGGCGATTGAAGTGTATAAGAGTGCAGTGGAGTAAGTAAAGCTGGCACGTGGGCAGCGTTAAAGAGGCGCCGGGATGAATTCTTTCTTTTGCTCACTTGTTTTGCTAGGTGTGTCCTATTTAAAACAGCCACCTGTTTAATTATTTCATAGCATACTGGAGGAGCATACTGTAGAGGGATGACTCCTAATGATCATCACTGAGGAACTTATTACCGCAATACCTTGAAATGATTACATTCCAAGGTCATGCTGCTGGAAGTGTTTACCACAGCATCATTTTTTCATAGAAAGCCAAATAATAGGCAGCCTTATTGAATGTTAATAACTGCACAACCGCAGCATGCCAAGTTTTTTTCATCCTGAAATTCATTTAAAAGGCCATTAATGGTGACAGGAAAGCGTATTGTCGGAAAAGAAGATTAGTTCTGAGTGTGTGTCTGTCTTAACAAAAGCACTTTAATCGCAAGGCGAGGCATTTTGATTTATTTGTTTTTTCCTCTGTTATTAGAGCTCATTTCTGTGTAAGTGTTCCTTTCTCGATTTCACAGAAAGTTCCAACTTAGCCACATTTTACCCCAGGCTCTTTTCAGTTCACTAGAAATTTTGTTCATTTTCTAGTTCTGTTCGCATGTTGAATATTTAAACCATTAAGCAGTGGTGTAAATAAGGAAGTGGCAGTCAGTGTCTATAATAGGCCTCATTATGGCTACCTCCTGTTGGGGTAAATGAATTAATTAAGTGCCCCAACACTGGTGTTGCCTTTAATGAGACGAACCACTGTGAGTCTTATTTTAACATCTTTCTCTCTCCTCTTCTCCTCTTCTTCTCTACCGTCTTTTCTTTAAGCCAAGTCGTCCCCCCACGGGTCATAATTAATATTCCACAATTATGCTGAATCAAACCCTGATTGAATAATCAGCAGATTCCCAGAATATCAAGCTATGTTTACTTGAGAATAAGTGCAGGCATTAAATGTAATTACAGGCTTAGATAAAGTGATATTTTTCATCCAAGGCATCTTATCTTCAATTCAGGTTCTCTCCAGAAAACACCGAACTGCTGACTACTCTTGGTCTGCTGTATCTGCAGGTGGGTTAATTTTTATACAACCTTTTCAGTGAGGATAATGTGTGCGCCAGTGACGGGGACTATATTAACATTTGTCATGGGGATTATTCTTAAAAGGAAAATATGGCATTTAGATGTCAGAAACGTTTAAACAGGAATGGATTATGTACTTATCTGTGTTCCATTTTCTCAGCTCGGGAAGTACCAAAAGGCGTTTGAGCACCTTGGGAACGCCCTCACTTTTGACCCTAACAACTATACGGTAAGTGGGTGCTGGAACAGCCAATCCTCTGTGGCGTACTTGTTTTGCTACTGAGCTACATGAGGCCAACACAGTGGACTTGTGTCAGAACAATTCAGTCAAAACAGAAAGCCATTCAGTCTCAGGTGGCACAGTCCTCCTCATCATGTGAAATTTCAATGGGTGCTTTTTCCCCTAATATCTCCATGGTGTATTTATTCCCAGGCTATCCTGGCCGCAGGCAGCATGATGCAGACCCATGGTGACTTTGATGTGGCCATGAACAAGTACCGGGTGGCAGCATGTGCTGTGCCCGAGAGCCCCCCTCTCTGGAACAACATCGGCATGTGCTTCTTTGGCAAAAAGAAATACGTCGCCGTGAGTAATGCTGTTTATGAGTTCCCTGCGCTTCATTCATCTCGGGCTGGATGGAAGCGCCGTCCTAAGCAACTCCAGCTCCAAACGGGTTCGATTTTCATTCCTTCATGTGAATAACAATCTGCCATAAAACCTCCCAGGAGAAGATCCAACTTCTGACCACCCAAATGAAAGCCGGACATTTGGGCCGCCATTTGTTTAGCAGGACTAGTTTTAGCATTTTAATGGCAGAATTATCTTGCAGCATCACAGCTGATATGGCAACAATACATAAATGAAGACACGCTGTGCTTCACTAACTTGGACGTTTTATGATGGAAAAACACACATATGGTTTATTTGATAGAGTCTGATACAGTGTACATCGACAAACTGAAAACAGCTGTCCAACGCAAGTATCATAGTGTTGTAGCAGATGCTAATTTGCAACACCTGTTCCTTTTTGTACAGACAAGTATAATTCAGTGAAACACACATTTAGCTGTAATGTAACTACAGAAACACAGGGAAGGACATAGTTGTAAACAGGACAAAAAAAACAGACATGAGTCAAGGTTTGTCGCTGAATGAACCAGGATTTGGTCGTTCTCTGAACAGTGGTGAGGTTTACAGCAAATTTATAATCAGGTTGCAAGGTCCAAGACTTTGCTCCTGTCACAGAGCAGCTCGGCAGGCTCCTGATGTGTTTGCAGAGAGGCTGAGGAGCAAGTCCATTTAGGCATTTGAACACAAGCTTCACATAATGAAAACCAATAAAGTAAGCAAAACCTAAAATCTTGTATTTACATAAAATGAGACAGTGATGGTACCTCATTTGCTTTTTGTCTTCTAAGATTTTCAAAGCCCAGGTTTACTCAGATGACATCAGAGTAACTTCTGGGTTCCTCCACTGTACGTTTGCATGCATTGCTTTGATACACTGATAAACTCTATGGTGATACAGCTCAATCCTTCTGTGGATGTAAGATAATAGCACATACTGCGGCATGTTAAAACAAAGCACAGCGTATAAGCAGTGTAGTATACAGTACATGTAATCTGCTACAGATTACAAGCTGTCTGCTGCTGGTTCAGGTCGCCTGTCCGGACTGTGTTCTCCATGGAGAAGATCGAGGCAGCCGATCGACCAGAGAACCAGAGAACTGAAATCACACTCAGATGAATGAATTACTTATCAGTTTGGTCCATTTGTCATAACGACAAATGCACCACGGTACTTTATAGATTCTGTTTTCAGGTCTTATAAATGGCGTCATGTATTAATAAGCCTGTTGGCTAGTAGCCCTGTCAGCTGTTGACTTGTCTGTCCGTCTGCACTCCCTCACAGGCCATCAGCTGCCTGAAGCGAGCCCACTACTTGTCTCCGTTTGACTGGAAAGTGTTGTACAACCTGGGTCTGGTGCACCTGACCATGCAGCAGTACGCCTCGGCCTTCCACTTCCTCGGGGCAGCCATCAACCTGAACCCCCGCATGGGGGAGCTCTACATGCTGCTGGCAGGTACAGAGCCAGAGGGATATGAAAACAGACAGGATCGTGCCTCTGCAGCAAGAAGATTGGAAACTGTGTTACTTTTGTGTGTCCAGTAGTTTGGCATCATGTGTTCACTTTACTCTTTGTCAAACAGTCTGTGTTGTGAGAGGATGACGGCCAAACAGTCATCCTTTTAGAAATGTTACTTAACGCAAAGTTGATCTAAAAGCTGAAAAGGTAAGGCGGCTGGTTTTAGGTAACCCATGCAACAAGACATTTCAGCTGAGGCACGTTCATCATGTTGACTCAGTGCTGAACTGACAGACACACTGAAATGGCTTGGTCAATACAGAGTTTTTGCAGGTGCTTATTATCTAGAGAAAGCGTAGGATTTGCGAACAAAAGGAACATTTTCATGATATATTTATCTTGGCGTACGTGATGCAAATGTTGCTTGAATGTTCCCTTTATTTTTTTGTGTAAACTGTGTTTACCTGGCAGCTATTATTGGAAGTGATTGCAATGATTTGGAGATGAATTGTGTTTTTGGTGTCTTATAATCTCACAAGGGATGGGTTGCAACACAAGACACAAAAATCCATTCATTCACAGTTGAAAATTTGTTAAATATCCATGTTATTTTGTTAGACTTTTTACTGATACAGAGCTTTTTTAAAAAGTAATATTTTAAACAAGTATCATCAAATTGCTGTGTAAACAACAAAGCCACACAGTGTATCTACTTTATATTACTGAATTTTGCAGTCAAAACAGTGCCTTATGTTCACCATGACCCCCTCCCCAGGCAGATTACTGAGAACAGGCATATGCTCTCATAATGTTTGTTTGTGCTAGCAAGCATTTGCTCGCACTCCAAAACAAAATACCTCGCTGAACACCTGCTCATCTGCTCAGGGATTTAATTTCTTTAAAAAAAAAGATTCTGTTAAAGTTTTATTTTAACACCTGCTCATTTCGTTCTCAACAGTGGCCCTGACCAATTTGGATGATGTAGAGAACGCCATCAGATCATACGAGCAAGCTGTGGCGCTAGACGAGTGAGTCCGGCCTCCACTTTTGAAAGGGACCACAACGCTTTCTGAATTTGAGTCTGGGTGGAATTGAGTTTTGATTGGGCTGCGATTCACTTCTTCCAGGTCCAGCCCTCTGGTGAACCTGAACTTTGCCATCCTGCTCTACAACCACGGGGACAAGAAGCGAGCTCTGGAGCAGTACCAGGACATGGAGAGGAAAGTCAACCTGCTCAGAGACAGCAGCAGCAACGTTGAATTCGATCCTGAGGTACAGAAACTGTCCCCGGTGTCTGCTTGTTCGTTTTAGGAGTCATTTCTTGTTTACTCGTCCTACTTTACCTTTGTCTGTCTCGATGGATGGATGATGGATGGATGATGGATGGATGGATGGAGGGATGGATGGATGTACTTTATTGATCCCAAGTTGGGAAAGTCTTGCGTTACAGCAGCAGGTTGTCCAGACTTTGCACAGGAACAAACCTGTCACCAGCAGGAGAAATACATCTTTAGAAAAATTAGTAACAAAGTAACAAAATAGATAAACTGGATAAATACAAAGAATATACAACAAAAGATGAACCATTATATACCCTATAAGAGCCATAGACCTTTCACCTTGCAACCTGTGCATAAACTATATGTGGAATAACATATATCTGTAAAATATCTATAGAATAGAATATGTATAGATAAAATAGATATAATTAAATAACAGCCGTATTATTATATTTTTGTCACTAACAGCTCATAGACATGGCCCAGAAGATGGGCGCGGCCCTGCAGGTGGCAGACAGTCTGGTGTGGGCCAAACCAGCCAAGGACTCCAAGTCCAAACCCCGTTCAACAGCAACAGCCAAAACCCCCGGCGCTCCCCTCGGCACCAACCAGGCGCTGGGCCAGGCCATGTCCTCCGCCGCAAGCTACAACAGGAACATCCAGCTACCAACAGGTACGCCCCCTGCTGGTCAAACCCTGCCCGCCCGGCGCTGCTTGGTGAAAGGTGTCTGGTTTTGCTTATTGTCTGTTCAAACAGCATGAAAGCAAAGTGAGGGAGTCAGTTTTCTGACATCTAGCGCTCTAATGTGGAAGGCTAATGGGGCAAAACTGTCAACACAGCCATTTCTTTGTAACGTTTCTGTGGGATGAAACTCAGCAGCATTGAGACAGGTGTGAGAGCCGAGACTGTCTGTGATCGCTAATTGGGCCAACAACAACATTCAGAGCGGTGCTAAGCTCCCCGCCGGCAGCTCTTTCCTTTCCTAGGTCTATAAAACATTCTGTCACCATCCAACACTGTCGCTCTTCATCCTCCTCCTCCTCCTCTCCCTCAGAGCTCGATTTTCCTAGCTTCCTATTGGATGTGGTGCTATCGGTCTGGCACTGGGCTGCGCTGTGATTGGCTGGGAGCTAATCACACCGGCTGCCCAAAGGCCGACGCCCAGAAAAGCCCCGAGCGTGAGACCTCTATAAATGTGCCTACCTGCAGAACGCCCCTCCCTACAGTATTGCACTGACAGTACCTGTGGTGGGCTGCAGCGACGGGCACAAGTCGAACCAGAGTTCAGCGGTGATGACTCTGGGTTTGGTGGCTGGCGCTCTCTCTCTGCAGGCGGAGCGTCGCTCGGGGCGGTCCTGGTGAGCACAGGTTGATTTGACATGTTCTGTCAATCCAGCACTCGGGCGTTCAGCCTGACAGAGGACAAGGTGACAAGTCAGATTTCCAGATACTGTGGTGGACATGGCCTCTTGTTCTCTGTTTTCTGTTGTCTGCTAGGCAGCTATGAGCTCATGCAGGAGGTGCAGTGCGAGCAGAGAGAGAGAGCAGGTTCAGTCGGCTTCTCTCTGCCGGTCTCGGGCAGGAGAGTCTCGCTGAGCACAATCTCTGCTACAGTTTTGTACTCAGGGCCACAGGACAGCACGTTAAGCAGGAGTGCACATCAATCCCTGCACAAAAGCCTATGCAAATGATATCAAACATGGCTTATCTTTATCCATGTTATTGTAATAATCTCCATAATATACATCTTACAAACTTCATTCAAACACAACTCAGAGTAAACCAAGGAGGTGAAACTGAATGAAGCACATATCATTTTGTTGTTTTTTCTTTTTTTTGCCATTTGCTTTCATTATGGAGGAGACATCACATAACAAAATCATATGTGTTATAAATGTGCATACGCTTATAGTATACACATAATGAGATGGAGGGAAATACCAGAATAAATGATGCAAATAATACAAGAAAAGAATGTGTGCCCAGAAGCCAACATAAGCAAATTAGTGTGTTATGACCAAGCCAAACTTTCCAAAAAATTAAATCGCAGTCAGTTCTAAATAATTTTACAATCTGCATTTAAACCTCCTGCGATGCAGATTATCACTCTACCCAGACCCTCCCGTCCACGGTGAAGCATGTAGTACAACATAATCCCTGATGAGTGTCTTTTCTCCGGCTTTGTTTGGATGTTGGATGGAGAGGTCAGAGGGGTTCATGACAGAGGGGAGAAGAGTGGGACAAGATGGTTTTGAGACCTGCAGGCCTCCGTAGTCCCTACACATTACCTCGTAACACACCACAAAAACACACATCGAAGCAGCTCTTGTGCTTTTGTCGTCGCACCTTCAAGCACTTCAACCAGTCACGTTCCTCATATTTACAGGAATTTAGTGTCCGTACTGTAAAGTAATCTGGTGCAGAGGTGAAGCCTGATGTTTAGAGGCTCAGAACAAACACTTTTTTATTTCATCTCGGTGGGGAGTCCCACCGGCAGTGCAGCTGGCTGCTCATGTCAGAGCCTCTTCATCTCTTCATTAAGCCATATCGTTATATCTCAGTTAGGATATGAACGTGTGTTTCTTCGACAGATCGGTTGATTAGCAGTGTTTTTGGTCTCCTGGGTGAACAAGAAAAGCGTCTTCCAGCAGATACAGTCTTAGCATCACAGAGAGTCAGACGTGTTGGGGAAAAAAAAGCACAGGAGTAAGCTAATGAATTCAAGACCATTCTGCAAATTGTTGAGGCGCGTTCCGGCTCTCAGACGGAGAGGCAAGAGGCCAGGAGCGCTTTGCCTCGCCGGAGCCTGGAGGCTGTGTTTTGCCACCCGTTGGTTTATCTGTTAAGTGTAGTATTTTAGAACAATGCACTCATGTTCCCTGGCAGACAGTCTGAAAATGTGCACAGCGCGGCCGATCCAGCTGCTTTCTGACAGTCCTGAGTGTTTGTCCAATGCAGAGTGTAGAAATACTGTTTCTACAATCAACTGTGTTCATTTTATACCCGCAGAACTTCACAGTGATTCAGCACTGCAGTACTCCAGTGTATACATGCTGTATATGGCTACACTTTTTACATACTCTCCATTATCTTTTTTCTGTATATAATGTTGTAATATTACTGTCAGATTAATGCACATATTTTTACATAATAAACATAATGAACACACTTTTTTACAATTAGGATTAATGCACAAAGAAGGATTAATGCACATAATTTTACATAATGCACACACTTATAATTTCACTTATGCTTCTATAATTTTTCTTGGGAATCTGAGCAGCTGTAACTGACCTCGTTTCCCCTCGGGGATCAATAAAGTGTTTCTGATTCTGATGCTGCCTTTACCCTAAAGACAGCATCAGTGTCATTTAACACGGTACAGTCGTGTCTATTTGCCTGTGGCAGTATCCGTGGCCCAGAAGGTCAGAGGTCAAACTGGTGCTTCATTAGTTACAAGCAGAGGTGTAAAACCGAACCATAAAAAAACAAACCGTTCAGTGCACAACAACACACTCTACACAGTGCAGTGTCACACACACACATCCACTGTGTGAGAGCCATCCAGCCGCACACTGAGCCGCTGAATTCATGAATACGCTGGAAGTATTTTTATGTTTGTTTTAAATAATCCAAGGAGACTTTTGCCTTTGAAAGAATATTTGTTGATTTCATGTTGCGATCCCAATTCTCTGTCTTATATTTGAAAAAAAGACATTTTCTGCTCCATTTCTAACGAGAACATTAGAAATGGTTGTTTTTTTTCTCCCTGAGGGACAAAACAAACTGAACCAAAACTGAAACTGTGACCCAAAAGCCGCAGCACAGTAGCAGGAGTGTGTTTTGGTGGCTCTGAGGGTCCCTGCCTCTCAGGTGCTGTAGAAATACTGTGGGGTTAGGCTTAGGCTCAGGGCCCAGGAAAAAATATTTGGGTTAGGTGTTGGGTTAGTCAGGTGTTGTCCACGGCGTCACTTCCACCGATTCACACAACGTAAATCTTTTTCAAAAGGAATGCTCTGTCAAAATGGAGTCTTTACTGTCCCACTGGAAATTTGTTTTCACAGTGTGTGCTTACACAGAAACACAGAGATAACCATACCGCGACACACAGATATACACACAGATACATAAGCAAATACCCTGCAAGCCTCCCTGTGTCCCAGCACACACACACACACACACACACAGAGCAGCCTGGGTCTGTAGGCAGTGTAAGCCGGTGTGTTTGAGCGTTTAAGTCCCTTTAACATTTCCAACTCTATGGCTGTTTGTACCTCCAGGAGCCACCAAAGCTCCCTCCATGCCCCTGGAGCCAGAGCCCGACGTGGAGACCGCCCTTAGCCCGGCCGGTGACCCCCCCGGCTCCCCCGACCCCGAGGAGGCAGCCGCCCCCAAACCCAAAGCCTAAGACGCATCCAAGACGGGGGAGAGGACCAGCTCAGGGGCGGCGGTCAGTTTGTCTGAAGGCTCCTCCTGCTCTGTGAGCTCATAGCCGTTTGAGTTTTAGTCATAAAGCCTCGAGCTATAGGGTTTATTTTATTTTATTTTTTCTTTTCAGTAGGTACGTGGTGCACAGCAGTTTCATTTCCTGCACTATAATTTATTTCAAACTGAAAAGGGCAGGGGCAAGTTCATCCTTGCCTGTACGTTTTTTTCTAACAGCGCCTTTCATGAATACAGAATGTCTAATACATCATTTATCACTTCTTGAGCCAAAGTTGTACGTTTGCCACCACACTCCTCCACTTTGATACGGCGGCTGGGTGTTTCCTGTTTTGTAAATGGGGCAGGCTGGGTGTCCATGTTTCATGGCTCTTTTTAGACTCTTTATATGGTGACACATCAACCGTTTTGGTGAAACTGCAGCTACAATGCTTCATTTTTGAGTCAGCTGGGCAATAAGGGCAAACGATAAATTTCCGTTGTATTTACATTTGAAATGTGGTGAGCTGAATAAATGTGGAAGAAACACTGTGACAATCACTGCTAAAATCTGATCATTTCAGTCAGTTTTTTGAGCGTCATTGAATGTAAATAGCGACACATGCTTTTCTATGTGGTTAAATGTTATGTTTATATAGAGTCATGTATTTATTACAATTAAACAGAGTCAAAAGAAAACACGTGTCTGGTTTTTGTCTCAGGTTAATGACATGGTAATTGGTTCCTGTGCCTCACTGTCTGTTCACCTCAGCACAAAGGGGCTTTCAGCGCCGCAGCCACCAACAGGGGGCAGTGTTGTTTAACAGCACAGTGCTTATGGTTTTCACCAGAACAACAGCTTGACAGTGAGTGGACTTCCTTTCTTCCACCCTACCGCTGAGATTACCAACACACACACACACACACATTATACACACACACCAACATATGTGATCTTGGAAGGAATTTGGGCTTTAGACTCATAATCAGCAGCGTCAGTATTCAGGCTAGATCATAATTCAGCTGAGTCCGGCGATATGAAACCATCTGAGGAGGGAACTTTTGTTTTAAGACCAGCCTTTGTGTTTCATCTCCACTGATGATGATAACGCGGATAGAGATATTTATGTGTTTTCATTAGAACGGGGGCGGGTGGTGCCTTCGACAGGCAATCTAATTAAATCAACTGAGATCGCTGACATTTTCAAAATGGATTCATGTTCATTAAAATCCCCGACCCAGAGGACGGCTGCTTTATAAACTGGCGGTGTCCATAACCGTGAGGAGGTGTAAAAAAATGATGGACTAAAAACCTCACAAAATTCATGCCTTAAACCAGACCACAGATCTGTCCGCTCTGCTGTGTGTGTGTGTGTGTGTGTGTGACATGTCAGTGTTAGTCTTCCCAACACAAAACACTGACTGACCTCTGTTCAGCAGCTACAACTATTTACCTCGCAGCACGCAGGCAGGGACTATTGCATTTGTTAACTTTTCTTTGCGTAACATTATTCTGATGAAGTGTTAACTCTACAAACCAATGAATGTGAGAAATGTCAGACTGGAGATCAAGGATTCTTGCGCGTGTGAAAGGCAGGTACCATGATGCAATTACTGTTTTCAAGATATTTTGGAGATATTTTTGCTCAGTGTGACAGTAAAAGTGCAGAGTGACAATAAATGTTTAAGGAACGGAGCCCGGTTGTCTGTCACCGCTGTCATGTGCAAACCTTAGGTTTCATTTCAGCTGAGGGTTTACACCATCCTCCGTGGTCGGAAAAAAACTTCTGGCATGCTTAGCTCACTCTTTCAAAGCCCGTGCAATAGTTTCCATACAATAGTTTTAAAAATGCACCGGTGTTACAACTGGAAAACATCAGGTGGCTTTTCTTTTTTTTTTTTTTTCCAAATTTTCACCCAGCAGCGATTATATGTTGTTTATATCTGACATTTAGCCGAGTCTTTTGGTTTTTTCCTCAAAGTTACCAAAACTAAAGCCTCTCTCTCTGTCAGTGTTGTCAACGTGGCCTTGTCTAACTTCCCTTCATCCTCCTCCTCATGGATTCTTACCGAGGCCGTCCTCTGGAGGCCTTCTGAACACCCAAACTCTTGAAGAAAAGTTGAGAGGGGGTCTTTAATCCTTCATGGAAATCAGCGGCGTTTCCTTAGACCTCAGACTCTTTCTTCACGGCCTGTAAGTGCTGAAACCCCCCCGGGGACTCAATATGATGATGCAGAAGAAACCTGAAGGTGTTGTCTTTCTTCTTTTTGTGCAGACCACAGAGTCTCCGCTGGACCTGCTGAATGCCTT
>OMLB01039521.1:2819-13427 GCA_900302555.1 Myripristis jacobus | reverse complement strand
CCGGGGCCAGGGCGGGGGCTGGGGCCGGGGACGAGCCCAGGGCCGGCTCCGGTGTGAAGGAGTACCAGGCCAAACTGGAGTTCGCCCTGAAGCTGGGCTACTCGGAGGAGACGGTGCGCCTGGTGCTGTCTAAGCTCGGCCCGGACACGCTTATCAATGACATACTGGGAGAGCTGGTCAAACTGGGCACCAAATCAGACAGCGAGCAGACGACCGGATCATTAGCCTCTACCTCATCCTCTTCATCCTCCTCTTCCTCTTGTGGCTGCTCTGATTCGCTGGAGGGCCAGCGGTCAGACTCACCCTGTCCTGCAGACTCTGTGTGTGACCAGGACAACCTGCGGCCCATTGTTGTGGACGGCAGTAACGTGGCCATGAGGTGAATATTACATGGAAACAATTATTTTTATTGTTGATTAACCCGATGATAGTTCTGTTTTGTTAATTGATTATTAATTGTTAAGAGTCCATCCATTGTACAATGATATAAAATGGAGAAAAGCAACCAAATCATTGCATTTCTATTTAGTAATTTGACTTGATAAAATCACTAAAACAGCTAACTATTAATCAAAATTTTCAGTTAATCAATTAATTTTTCAGCACTGAAATTTTCAGAATTAAGTCTTAAAGTTTGTGATTACTTGTCAGCATCTGGATCCAGAATTTGAAGTGGTGAAAAAATGGCGTTTTAGTATCCATCATTTTTCCATATATTCAAACCCCAAAATGTTTACTTGATAACCACCTGCTGCCTCTCTTTCGGGGCCTGTAGCCATGGCAACAAGGAAGTGTTTTCCTGCCACGGTATCCAGCTGGCTGTTGACTGGTTCGTCGAGCGTGGTCACCATGACATCACGGTGTTTGTGCCTGCTTGGAGGAAAGAGCAGTCCCGCCCCGACGCCCCCATAACAGGTCGGTGCACGACACACACACACACACACACACACACCAGCAGCCGTGGTACATATGTTTAATTGATTGTGTAAAACTGATGTGTCAATGAAGCTGAGGCCAGTTTTGTGGCATTTTTCTTAAAGCCTCCCATCTTTCCCTCTACCCACAGATCAGGAGATCCTGCGTCGCCTAGAGAAGGAAAAGATTCTGGTCTTCACTCCCTCGCGGCGCGTCCAGGGCCGCCGCGTGGTCTGCTACGACGACCGCTTCATCGTCAAGCTGGCCTACGAGTCAGACGGCATCATCGTCTCCAATGACAACTACCGCGACCTGGCAAATGAGAAGCCTGAGTGGAAGAAGTTCATCGACGAGCGGCTGCTGATGTATTCCTTCGTCAACGACAAGTAAGGAGGGGCGGTCGAGGGGCCAGACGGGTTTGCATGTGATGATCTCAGCGTGATAGACCTGAGCTCAAAAGCGCTAGTTAATGTTTCAAGTCGTTTTAATTGAGGCTAATTTCTCCCTCTGAGATGCGAAAGGGCAACTGTGACTGAGATTTTCATGACTGCCGTGACATTTGCTGCGACATCATTTGTCAGCTGCCTGTTGTTTTTAAAGGGGAATACTTGTGACAGTATAAATTACTGAAGACAGTGAATGTGAGGATGTGTTTTTGAAGGTGACATGTTTTTCAGGGTTTATATCCTGACAGTTACTTCCATTTTTCCTGTGGGTTTCGGCTGATCGCCAGTAAGGAAATATTGATAAAACAGGAACTAGCTCGTGCCGTTTTCATTTTCTGTGGAAGCTGTTTTGCATACAGTTCGAAAATGACTGGAGGCAAATTACTTCTTCAGAAGGTCGGGAAACAAGCACTGATAATCTCCAACTGTGTGGATTGTGTAGAGACAAAAACACTTGGGTACTTTCCTTTCACACGTACTGATTAAATTCTCGTGACTTTTTCAATCTCAGGTTCATGCCCCCAGATGACCCACTTGGCCGTCATGGTCCTAGCCTCGACAACTTCCTGAGGAAAAGACCTATCATGCCTGAACAGAAGAAACAGCCTTGTCCATACGGTGAGAACAAAGATCCTTGCGAAAACTCACCCAAATGCACATAAAAATTTGCACGTCCTATTTTGTCCAAGAAACAGGACAGTTATGATTGATTCAAAGTGCATCCAAAACATCCAATTCTGAAATAATTTTTCTCCTATAACCTATAAGAAATGTTTGAGGTGAAAGCTGAATATATTTGATGGCTCCCCCTTCAGCTGTGGTCAAACTGGTGTCTTTTGTCCCCTTCCTTGCCTCTAGGAAAGAAGTGCACTTACGGTCACAAATGTAAGTACTACCACCCGGAGAGAGGCGCTCAGCCCCAGCGCGCTGTGGCGGATGAACTGCGTGCCAGTGCCAAGACCTGCGTCACCACAAAGAACCAGGGCGACGCCGGGCTAGTGAAGAGCCACAGTGTACCGGCTGGCAGCATCGAGGCGAAAAAAGGAGCCCCGAAGAGGCAGTCGGACCCCAGCATCCGAGCTCTGTCGTACAGCGATGCTGAGGAGAAGCTGCTGGCAAAGGGGAGAGGGGAAAGCCAGAAGAACAGCATCTGTAGCAGCAGCAGTAGCAGTAGCAGCAGTGCCAGCAGCAGCAGTAGTTGCAGTGGGAGTGTAACCATGTCTCCTGCGCCGGGAGGCCCTCCATCTGGCCTCAGCCTCCTCCAGGATCAGCCGTCCAGAGCGGCCACTCCTCACGGGCTCCTACCACCTTCCACTCATGACCTTTACCCTCACTGTGAGTCTCCAGATCTGAGCTACTACTCAGTAACGCGGGCCTACTCGGGCTTGAGTCTCTCCTCCCGACGGAGCCCAGACTGCCGCTTCCCCAATGACACGGACCTGCGGCTGGGCTCCATGGGCTCTGCCGGCTCCGAGTGCGGCAGTGAGAGCAGTGTGAGTTGCAGTAGCAGCTGCGACTCGTACAGCGACAGAACGTGTCCCGGATGCCCCTCGGACACCTTACTGGAAGACGGGCTCCATTACGCGAATCCCCACAGCCGGCTGTATCCCCATCATGAACCTCGGGGCATTCATCCTTCCGACTACACAAATATCCACACGTCTAACAGTGGGGTCCACAGCTACCACTTGAGCCTGACACGCGGGCAAAGCTGTGCCCACGATCAGCCTCCGGACGCTCCCCCAAAGCGACCTCTGTACCCTTTACCCCCTCACCTCCAGCACCAGCCACTGTCCGCCCGCTCCAGCTGCCCAGGGGACTACCACTCCCTTCCCCAGACCAACCCCCACCCCCCTGGGTCTCCCCTTGGCCGCTGTCTGGCCCCAACCCGAGCAGAGAGCGTGTCGGACTCGCGCCTGTACGAACACCTCTCGACGTCCCACCACCACCATCGGCCAAAGGCTTTGCCCAGTTGGGACTCGTACTATAGGCAGCCCCAGTCGCAGCCGTCCCACTACGAGCCATCTGCTTACCAGAGCCTGCTGGACAGCCGCCACTCATCCTGGCACACGCCCCCCTGGGCACAAGACAGCTACGACCAGCACCACTCCTCTCACCCGAGTCTCCACCCGTCGCCAACGCATTACCTGAACCACCCGCCGCCTCCGGCCCATTCTCCTCACCCACCCCACCCGTCTACCACATCTCTCCCTCCGTACCCACCTCCCAGTTCCCACCTCACTGTGCCTTCCCATGCCCCTCCCTCCTACATGTCCCACCACCCAGCGTCCTCTGCACACGGTCACTATGGAGACGTCAGGGAGAAGGTGTACGTCAACCTGTGCAACATCTTCCCCCCGGAGCTGGTGAGCAGGGTGATGGCCAGGAGCCCCCACATCACAGACCCCCAGCAGCTGGCAGCTGCCATCTTGGCAGAAAAAGCCCAGTCAGGCTACTGATTGAACCTCGCGGTTGTGATCAGGAACAGTCGTCTCCTATTGGACATCAATGGGGAGCGCAGCATCCTCGGCTGGAAAACTTGAAGAACGTGGAAAAATCACGTCCCTCAGGACTCGGCAGGATGCCACAAGTGTTGGGCCAAAGTTACATGCGTTCAGTAGTGTAATGCTTCAGAACAGGCATGTTTGGCTTGATGACACTCTTTGGAAATGCTGAGATGCATTTGGATTGTTATGCTTCTATAACGACATTGATGAGATATTGCAGACGTTTTAAAGAAAAAAAAATGCTGTTGATAATCCAAATGGTCAAGGGTCAGGGGGAGCTGGATCAATTCTACCTAATGACATGAAGGGTGACAATGGTCAACTGATGAAATGTCTTACAGTGACAAAGTGCGACTTGTGAAGATTGGTATACACCTGCTCAATCCTTCTTCTTTGCTTGTATTTATTTAGTAGCTTATTATTTTTCATTCACATGCAGGATTTATGCATTGAATTCACAAGGCACTTTTTTGTACTGTCCATCAAATCACCACTTAGTTACCATCACACCAAACCAAGCAAGGATTATCACGTCTCTCAGCCTTTTGGCCAGCCTGTGGTTTAAGGGAATCTGCAGATGCATTATGTACATTGTACTTCTTCTCAAACCAGAGCCAAATAGTGTTTGCAAATAGTTACCGACTGCTTTTCTGCTTTCATAGCACAAGATGGCTGTTTTTTTTTTGTTTTGTTGTGTTTTGTTTTTTTTAAATTTTTTTTGGTTTCACCACTTTGCAGAGTGTCAGGCAAGTTGTCGGTCACAGAAAAGGAATCCAAAATGACTTTCAAACAAGTGCTGAGGATGATCTGAAGCTACTGTTTGATCAAGGTCTGTGTATTATATCAATCTCTTTGTGTGTCTTGTGCTGCTGTTTGTGTTTTTTCACGATGGTAATAATAGGTGTCTGAATGATAGTCGTCTTATTTGAGATGACGTCAGTATTTTGGTCACAGTCGTAGCTGTAGAGATGGGTGACCCTGTCGTGTGTACCTTAGTTTTAGTAAGGGACATCTCTCTCTCTCTCTCTCTCTCTCTCTCTCTCTTTCTCTTTGCCTCTCGCTCTCTTTCTCTCTTTCTGGCCCTTTATTTTGGGTCAACTCTGGTATCTGCTACAGACAGAGGAGCACATTTCCACATCAGTAAATAAAACCTGTGTATGTATTGTAAATATATTTAATAGATTCCCCCTGGCTTGGTGCCCCTCTGTGCTTTTGCCTGACAGCGTCCACCGTTGTCTGTAGCAGATCCCAGCTGAATCCATGCTAGACAGAGAAAAACTTTGTTTGATACAAATTGTATCATTAACTAAGTCGCTGATGTTATATACAGTACATGGACTTGTTGATTCCTATTTATCGATCACCGTTGATGTATTGCTATATGATGAAGTGCATTGACAACACTTACGTTCCAATTGAGATGTTCCAACGTTTTATCTTGTGGAAATAGCTTTGAGACAATTATTTCAATATGTAATGAAACAAAAGGAGTTGTCTGCCTACTATGTTGAGGTATTACAACTTATTTATCCGCGTTAGGGTTTGAGGCTGGCTTACACTCTAAAGGAGCTCAAATTACATGCCGTGTGAGAAGTATGGTTTTGCTGGTAATAGGCCTCCTGCTGCATTACTGCCTGCTCATTCTGAAAGGACAAGTGACAATGAGTGAGGCTTTTCATGGCCAGGTTGGGGTCAGTTCATTTTTCAACACGTGAAATCATTGCTCTCAACTTCGTCATCCAGTCCAGTATATAAAGTAGATAGTTTTCCAAATACAAAAAAAAACAAAAAAAAACTTTGTATAGTCTTTGAAATAAAAGAGAATTAGTATCCCGCCATTAACCAGTATATCAGTTCCATTTGTACTGAGAGTTGACTGGACGGACCCCAACCCTGTTTCATGGGTTAAAGGTTTTATATTTGGGTTCGGTGTTATTCCCACGGCGGCCGTTCTGAACTTACGCCACACTCAGGGTGGGAATGAGGTTGGTCATAAAAGTGAGGACTTCAGATAACTTCACAATAGCAAAATTAGTCGCAGTAGACTGGATTCTTTGATCGCTAAATATATTACCATTAATTGTGAATCCCTCTGGATTCTTGAGACTCTGACGTGTTGTTTTTATTTTGTTTGCAAAGGGGAAATCTGTAAAATGCTAAATGTTTATCTCAATGTAAGTTCAAAATGGCCACCGCAGGAGTGACGTCTGAGTGAGCTCGCCATTCAGTTCATCACCAGCCAGCGATATCCAGCCCGTTGGTTTCTTTCCAGACTCAAACGTGCCACATTGTACAAGTGATTAGTAATTGTACAAGAACACGTGCTGTTGATGAGAGAGAACCTTTTTGTGTATTGAAGAAGCGCCTTCTCTCGGGCCTCCTGGCACCGTGTGTCAGTGTGGGACCTGAGCGTGGGCCCAAAGTAATGCCTCTTCATGGCATTGTGCTTATGACACATCCAATACTCTGAACTATGTTCAGCTAACTGTTATGCATGTTTTGATTTGTTTTGGTTTTCTGCATGTTGAATTTGTTTATATAGCTGTCTTTTATTTGTCTTGAAAGTTTCCCTTGCTGTTATTGTGGCATGTGGCTTTAGGCTGAACTCTCTGTACACAAAATTGGCCTGTTTCTCTGCTGGTTAGTCTTCTGTTTCATACGTCATTTAATGACTTCAGTAACACACCCCTGTTAACTGATCTTTTTGCTGTTGGCAGTGAGTAGCCAAGTAGGAATGCTATCCTGTTTTCTATGACTGACTATTAGTCCAGTGGTTCATCACTCAATGGAAATTTAAAATGGAGATTTTGGTTCCCAGATAGCAAAGTAGCTTTGTATCAACTTCTTAATGCATCAACACGTCTATCATTAAACGCTGAAATATAGCGCTGTCAATCGAGCATCAGTTATTTCACTGATTTACCATATTAAAATTCAAACGTCCATGTTTACATCATATTAACAAGTATAATCTGATGAATGTGAGGAGTGGTCACTGTGACACACCCATCCATCAACACTCAACATTCACATAATCCACCCAGTGACTCAAAGGACAGAGGTTGTAGCTCAGTGAGATCAGCAGGTGCCTCTCATCTGCAAGGTCACAGGTTTGAATCCTAGCCTGTTTGTTCTTGAGAGTTTCTATGTTGTTATCAGTGTTGCACTTGGATGTAGAAATAAAGGGATGAAGTATGCATGAGCTAATTGGAAATAGCTCAGATGGCTGAGCAGCTGGTTTGAGGAGTTACAATCTGGTTTGATTGTGGGTTCAAACCCTGAGGCTAAACAATTGGTGTTGATAAAAGCAGGCATTAATCTGGTTTGTAGTGATAAAGTGTAACTACTGGCTCCTACAGGCCAGTCCAAAGAAATGCAGCTGTTAGGAGCCTGATGTGTAATTGACATGATGTGTTAAAATAGTAGACTGAGTATAATTGACTGCACTTACATAGTGGGGGGTGAGTGTACTACATAACTTCACTGTAGTGTAGCTGCAACTGTTAGGAACCAAACACAGGCCAGTTGTGTACAGTACCTGATATGTGAAGGTTGGGTGTAATTGGTAGTGGGGTAAGAGTACTATGCAACTGTGAGGAACCTAATGCATCCTATGTGTGCAGGTAGGAGGTGGCTGTAATAGGCAGTTGCTTACAGTGGGGGGGTGAGGGCACTGTTAGGAGCCTAGTGCATGCTGTATGTAATTGACATGATGTGTGAAAATTGGGGTTGAGTATAACTGGCAGTGCACATACAGGGTGGGGGGAGGTTGCTATGCAGCTGCACTGGAGGGAAGGGTACAGAGCTGTCCTCTAAGGATTTTTAGGAAAATTAGAGCATGACTTCTCATCTCGGTTGGCTCAGTTGGGGGAGGTGGGATCTGGTTTGTCCTGATCCTCACACCTATGACTCTCTTTCACCTGGTGGTGTGGAGCACCTTCAATCTATGTGGACAGGCCTATTTAACAATCCTATCATCCTAAGCAACCAATTTCTGGTGTGGCACTCTGTTTATCTAGTTTGTAGCACCCTGTCTCACCTGGTGTGTTGCACCCTGAATCTAGCTACACTTGGTGATCTGAGCTGCTTGGGTGACCAATTTTTGGTGTCATGCTTGTGGTTTGGTTGTGCTCTACCTTGTGTGGTTGGTGTGTGTCCACCTTGATCTGGTCTTGAACTGATGATCTTGGCATATTGGTGCCGTGGTGTAGACCCCTGAGCTACTGGGTCACGTTGTTCCTAGATGCTTCGGAGAGTTTTGTACTTCACTTTGCTTGTTGTACTTCAAAATATATAGTTTTACTCAGGCTTGACCCCACAACCTCCAAGCTTTGACTCAGTGACCTAACACGCTGAGCCACCGGGGTCAGCCAGCTTCCACACACCTCTGAGAGCTTTTCAGTGTTTACTTGGATTGTTGTGTCTCAAAAGTTGTAGTTCTACTGAAGTTTGAACCCACAACCTCTAAACTTTGAAGCAGTAGCCTAACACTCTGAGCCACTGGGTTAATTTGCTTTGTGATGCTTCAGAGAACTTTTCAATCTTTACACGGGGACATTGGCTTTCAAAATTCATGGTAAGACTGAGGTTTGAACCCACAACCTCTAACTCTTCAGGCTTCCATCCAACCCTGTGAGCCACCAGGTCTCACAGGCTTGAGTATCTTTTCTTCCTCAGAGCTTTTCAAACTTTTCTTGGGACTACAGCTCTCAAAAATTCATGGGCTGAGTGAGGCTTGAACCCACGGGCTCTAAATCCTCGACACACTTCATGCCACCATCAACCCTGTGAGCCACCAGCTCCTACAGCACTGACCTGTCTTTTTTTCCTCAGTGCTTTTCAAAGTTTGCTTCACCCGTCGGCATTTAGAAACCTCAGGCAGGCTAAACTGAAAAGTGTTCAGAACGCTGAAGAGCACTTGGACTTTGTCAGAAATCACGTTTGATTGAGGCATTAGTCAATTTTGATTCAGTGTCGCCTTTTTGCTGCCTTCAAAAGCAATCCTCCACATGATTCAGTGTTAATTTGACACTGAATTTTCAAGATTAATTCAACATTTTGCATTAATGACACCATGCTATCTGGGACTCAACTTCTTTCCTAGTTTTGAAATACGCTCATATTTCTCAGACATAGAGTTTACAGAGTTAACCATGGTTTCATCACAAATGGTAATTTACTGTTTATAATGAACTCCAGTATGTAAAACCGACCTTTTCTTAGATATTACAATGCTTTTCAAGCCACTGTGCTCTAATAGAATGAAAATCCTTTTTGCTTCTTTCAAATGGTATTTGCATTTTGTCAGTAGAAATAACTGAACTAACTGAATGATCATTGTAACATATTCCCTACTGTAATTGTGATTATTCATTAAAGATAATACTGTTACACAACATGTGGTGTCTATTGAAATTCACACTGTTGTTTACTGACGCTTAATTGTTTATAACTGTACTGTACATTCCAATTTTAGATATATTTTGCAGTTTAACAATCAATCACAATTGTGTTACGTTGGAATATAATGATCTCTGAGGCTGAAATATTCCTTTCCTACTTCATATTTTCCTGTTAAAATAATAGATTATTCAGTAGGATTATTGGAATAGTAAAAGTTGTTGTTTTTTTCATTTAATATGCAGAGAAAATGGCCCTCAATTTGCTGCTTTTCTGCTATTTGAATTGAGACCTTTGCTACCAAAAAACAGCTCTTGTAATCAAACTTAAAGTAGTAGCTGATGGAGGAGTTTCTGTTGCCTCAGTTTTAGAAGAAAAAATAATAATACATTTGAAAAGTGGTGCAGAAATAATACATGAAAAAAATATTATGTTGAAAAGTGACATTGCATTTAACGAATGAAAGGGGACTTAATTAAGAAAGAAAAAAATATCTGTTGTTTAACAAGTTTGAATGCTTCAGATCGTCACTTGTTACAGGATACAGACAGTTGAGTTGAGGAACATGGAAGCTGCAGCTCAAAGACAAAAACATTTCGAACATGGAAATGTATTTCTAGGCGTATGTCATCCTCACACCAGGGGCCCAGCGGTGCCATGAGGCCGTCATCTGCCTCTTGGTCTTCATCCTCACTCAGAGGGAGGAAACAAGGTGAGGTGGTGTAATTTCAGACACACCAGTTAGGATTTTTTTTTAAAATTTTATATTTTATGCCTGGTTTAAGACTTAAGATGCGGCTGAAACAGTTGTGCACAATACCAATTTCTCCTTCCCTCTTGTGTTTTTTTTAAAAAATTTGTATTATTTCAATAATTCATAAAAACTGTATTGAATGTGTATTGAAAGCTTGCCACTTTTTTATCATTCTGTATCCAAATAACGTTGGCTGTCTTTTCGCGAGCACATTGTTTTGCATGAACATGCTTTAGATCCTGAACAGATTACAAGA
This sequence comes from Myripristis jacobus, assembly GCA_900302555.1. Taxonomy (NCBI): domain Eukaryota; kingdom Metazoa; phylum Chordata; class Actinopteri; order Holocentriformes; family Holocentridae; genus Myripristis; species Myripristis jacobus. The sequence goes on along the minus strand of OMLB01039521.1, from coordinate 3,149 downwards.
TTTTCAGAAATAGTGTGGTGTATAATTTCCTTTTTTTTTTTTTTTTTTTTTTTTACACAAAAACAGACTCATCGCGTGTTAACTTGGTCTTGTTGACTTAAAACCTGTTATTTGAAGGATTCCTCCAGCTTTCCTTCAAGCAGATATTAATTTTCTTTCACCTAAAACGATGACAAATACGAGGAGCAGGAGTGATGTGAAAGAATGCAAAAATTCCCCAAACGACATGCTCAAAATTTGAAACCTTTATTTGTGAACCAATGAAATGGACTGCAATCCATCTGTGCCTTCTATCTTAAGGAACACTAACGTAAAGGGGAGGGGGGGGGG
>OMLB01039518.1:1909-34490 GCA_900302555.1 Myripristis jacobus | reverse complement strand
GAGATGAATTTAAGAGCTGGAGCAAGCAGTCAGGCCTGTGAGTGTGGGCCACAAAAGGGCATGCAGACCAAAACCTGCCTGACTGTGTTATCTTAAAGGATCAGACAGAACTGCAGACGTGGACACAAACTCCCCAAGCTCACATTCAACTGGCTGACTCTGTGTGTGTGCATGTGTGTGCATGCGTGCGTGTGTGTGTCCGTGTGTCCGGTATTTTGGAAAAAGGTTGACATTTTCGAAATACCGGACAATGGTGGTATGCGATGCTGTAGTGGCACATGAGGGCTACCACATGGCAAATAATCAAGAGGGCTTCATCCGTAGCAAAACTGCGAGGTATGTGTCCATCTGTCCACCCAACCATGCATGTTTAGGGAAGAGCAGAGCAGCAGAGTGTAGCATGAAAGGAATGAAATGCTTCTGGTTAATCGTCCCGCGGTGAGGAAACAACACAGTTCCCAGGCCAGCATATCTCCAGACCAAAAGGAAGTGGCTGCATGAAGGGGCCCCTGGCGGACCAAAGTGAACTGAGCCACAAAACATACAGGCACAATGTCATTTGTTTGAAGCTGCCGCACGTGAACCTCTCTTATCTATGTTAACAATGTTATCACACAAATTACTACTGTAATAATCTGTTTTACATTAAAGCCGTAATACCGCTCAATTCCTCACACAAGCATCTCAGACATAAGCCTAATAACAAGTCGTGTGTGTCACGTGTTAGCATTTTTGAGATTTTGGGATCCAAAAAATATCAGTCGTCTATAGCAGAAATGAATGGGCTGTGTTCAAAATATTTTGACATCACTGGACCTTTGCATATGAAAAAAGACAAATTTCAACACATTTTTATAACCTGGAAACAATCAGTGTAATTATTCAAAGGTGCTAAAGGCAAAGTGGTCAGCCATCCATGATGACCCATCCCACACAACCAGAGTTGCAGTGGTTCTCACGCCTCTTAATACTTTTCTTGTTCTTCAATAAAGATACCAGATCAGCAAAAGAAACAGGCATGGCAGCTTCTAACCAGGTATTTTTATTGGTTCAGAAGCAAGCTAGGATGATTCTGGTTGTAAACTTATTAATCAAAGCCAACCACAAAACGGCCAGCTAGGTATTTAATATATATAATAATCTCAGGGTTAGCCTTTTCTTGACAAAATAACTGTTTTGATTGGAAAGCAGACTTCATTTGGTGCAGTCCCTTTTAAGAGAAACGTGCAGATAAAAACAGTTTTACATGTTAACTTAAATCACAGACTGTGACAGGGATGATTATGTGAAACCCCTGTGTAATTTCCCCACCAAGAAAAAACGTTTGATCTGAAATTCCATATTTGAGCAAAGACTTGTAGTCAACATTTTGTCCGACTTCTGAGGTGTATTACAAAAATAAAATGATTAAAAAATAACCCAGGTAACAGACTGGTCAGTTCCACAGGCCCTTTTCCATCAACTGTAACCGCTAACAAAAGTCCAAACAAATTTCAAAAAGACTACATATGTGACGTGAGCCCAACCTGACAGAACCCAGAGGCAAAAACCAAGATCTGTGTTAAGCATCGTCACTCTCCTGCCCAGCACCTCTCCACTGACAGACATTTTTGGTCTACCACCAGCACTCCAACCCTAATATGACCTGAAACTTTGCTATCCATCATCCTCCTCTCTCCTCCAGATGTGCCCCTCCCCCAGCATCCGCTCTTCACCTTCCCCTCTCTCCTCCTTGCCTCCTTCCCCAACTGAATAGCATGAGTCTGCCTCAGTGAGCAGACAGGACATCCACCAGACAGATAGCAGCAACCTGACAGCCCAAGACACGCTGCCGGAGCTGATGCTCATGTGGGAGACATGCCGAGGCCCTTTGGAAAAGGCTTCAAATATTTACTAAAACTTGAAGAGCACTTTGTTTTGAACTGGTTTGCCTTAAATGTTGCGAATGACATTCAATTTTCAAAAAGGCGAGCAAAAATCCGGGGGTATTCCTGTATGGATCCACACAAAGGTACATCTTTTTACTTAACTGCTGGCACTTCCTAACAGAAAATTATAAATTGATTGAAATTCATTATAAACTGAATGAGAATACACTACTTTGAATAAAACCCAAATATTGTCAATTTCACAATAAAAGTTCATCAGAAACATGTCAGACTATTGTGTCATTTGTATCAGGAAACTCCATGAGTCAAATCTAGTTAGTCATTGCTATGACTGAAAAGACACCAGCTTTTGCTCTGTTTGCTAATTTGACAGCGTACTAATATGCCGGATTTTTGGAAAAAAAATACACTATTGCAGTATTACTCTTCTGCCTAAAAAGAAGGGTTATCAGCTGGGTTCCAATATATGAAAATCTCTTGAAAATATGGCAGCATATGTTAGGATGTACAAATATTATCATATATCATTATTATCATATGTACAGCCATACACTGTTGATTTGGAACTGAATTACTGAGTGGGCAGCTCAGTCAACCAATTAGCCTTTTGGGGTTGATCAATATGGAGTTTTGAAATCATTGTGTAATCTTGGGAACTCAGGATAAATCTGATGCAGGTACTGGCAACATTAGCTGTATTTGGAGTCAAGGGGCTGGTTCTGGGACAGCAGAAACCACTGTTGGACCATCTGCAGGTGTCAGGGGCAAAACATCTGTGATGGGAGGAGACCACCTGATAACCTCAGTGACATACCTGCACTCAAATATGCACCAACATTTACTTGAGGTGGTGGCTCAATAAAGAACCAAAGTGGAGGTTGGAGATTTTTTTTTTTGTACCATTGATTAGCATGTGGTATATATGCCAAAATTCCTATGGAAAACTATACACTGCACGTTGTTTCAGAGGTTAAAATACAACCACCAGCAATGGCAAACCATCTGGTAGCTATGGCTGTTGTAGTCCTCTTTCCTAAACTCGAAACATTTTACTGGCAACAATCGCAATAAAAACTAACTGAAGAACAAATATTCACAAAGATGATATAAGCTGATTTATTTATTTAATTTATTATTTATTTAATTTATTATTTATTTATTTATTTTTATTTCATGAAAGAGTTGTATATTCCAGCATGGTGGAAATGCTAACTTAATCTAAAATCTAAATCTAAAAATCTTAATCTAAAAAATTACACCAGACATCGGCACCCTGGGGTGCTGACTGGCTGATGGCTCTGTAGATTTATGACAGCTTGGCCTTTGTCCTCTGCAGCCCTCATTTGTTGGTTTGTGCATCATTCTTTTGACATCTGAATTGGGCTTTCTCATAAGTGCTCACTCTGCATTACTGCACAACAGATTTTTACATCTCGTCCTATTTATTTGTAAAATTTATATAATCAAACAATGAAAACACTGCAGTATGATATTTTGGCATTACTGCCAGCCCTAAAATAAGGCCTACAGATTTTCCCTAGGCTGCTCCTGCTGCTGCTACTCCTACTGATGGTGATAGTGGTTCAACACTTCATGGTATAAAAAAATGCAGATGGCTAAGATTTGGTCATGTGTATGTCATCAGTCATTTGTGGGAGGAGAGATAAAAACTTGTCTGTCTGTTTATTATCTTACCAGTGCACTCACTCGCCGCTCTCAGACAAACAACATGTAAAAAACACACACACAAATGTGATATGGTTGCATTGCTGCTCAGCCTCATCACTCATCTACAGCCAACAGGAAAGACAAAAAAAGACAGACAGACAGGACAGGAGACAGGAACTATTTTACGAGACAGATGTACAGCATGCTGATCTTTACAGACCTATCAAAAATGCACCATTTCCTTAGAATAACTGAGCTGAGTCAAATCCTACAACATAAATTTCACACATTATATTGTGGCAGCTTTGTTTAAGAGCATGACTTCAAACTGTTATATAGCCCTAACTGTGTGTTATGTTATCAGCCAAACGCCCAACCTTGTTGTGTTGCCTTTATGGGTTACCTTATATTATGATTGGAAATGAAACTAGTCTGGACCTGTGTTGTGACTTGGAGAGATAAAACTGGTCTGTATGTGTGTTTATTATCTTACCCATCTATGCACAATAACGCAACATATCTCTCTATGCCAGTCAGTTCATGTTTTTAGCTGCAAGACTATGTGCAATTGTTTTAATACGCCCTTATGTGTTTTATACCTGTAGAGTCCTAGATCATGACGTTGCATAAGCTAGCGGATGTGATGAATGATGACTGCATCAAATATAAAAAAAAAAAACATAACTCGATCACAGACTCCACACAAAGAAAAATGAATCTATCCCAGTATGCAGTAGCTAAATTAATTAATAAGTGATACATTTAATGCAGAGTATCAAACATCGAATGTGATACAGCTATGGACACTGTTCGATATCTGCGACAGACTCCTGGAAGTGAAGTGAAATTTATTATTTTGCCTGTAATTATTATAAGCTGCCTCATGACAAACATTCCTAAGACTACAGTGGGCAACTAAAAGAAATTGAGTGTCCTTTCTTTTTTTAATTTTTATTTTATTGCAGTCAACACTGCTTACATGGTGATTTATTATTGCACATGGTGATAAGATAGATGAGTCAGAGAAAATAATTGGGCAGGTTTCTTGCAGCATGCACAGAGGTACTTGTGTTTTGAGAGCATAATAACAGAATGCACACAAGTGAATACCTGTGAGAAAAAAAAAAACAACAGGATCGCTACATTTCTCTGGCTTTCTCATCAACACTGCCATGTGCAGCTACAAGAGAGAGAGAGAGGCCAAACTGTTTCAGGAACAGACTGGCAGATAAATCACTGTTCCTTTTCGTGCAAGATGGATGTTGCATTTTAGGCATTCAGCCGAGCAGTCCATCCTCAACGTTCGGCTAAATGCCCAAATCAAGAGTGGCTTACAAGGGGTTCAGTGTCTCACTCAAACACAGTTTGGCTTTATTCACACAAGAATCAATAATTAGGTAACAAATCAATGCCAAAATTTTGAAAACAAGACCAATACTAATGCCTTTAGTACATAACTTGATACTTCTCTCTATAACTCAGTGCTCTAATATACCGTAACCTATATGTTTAATATTTAAAACACTAAATATAACCAATTACAACAGCCAATACTCTAAAATTGGAGGAACTGTATGAAATGTCTTGCTATAACAATACTGTAAAATAATGTTTAAACTAGTATTTATTTTTTTACTTGAAAGCTACAGTCCAGTGACGCACTTGTAACTCAATGTTGTTATTCTACTGTTGGATTTATGCTTAAAATCTCAACACACATAACGTTTCTGCTTACTTGTTAATGTGTGTATAAAGTTTTGAAATAAAAGTTTGTATGCTGATTTCCGTTTTTTTGCTGTGGTGTCAGGTATTGAGGATCATGGTATTTCACTGACAGGGTATTAACTACAATATTTATGGTGCGCAACATCCCTTGTTCAAAGTGCAGGGAAGACATACTCAATGACATACTCATTTCTGAATCAATGTACATATATGATGTTTTTAAATTATTGCACATTTATATTTTAAAATGTCATCTACACCCATGGACAATATGAACTGAAAGTGATGTTGAAACACCAAGGGCACCAAGCAATAATTATAAAGAAACATTTCCTACACAAGTACTTGTCATGTCAACGATGACAAATTCCAATGTCACGCGCACATCGCATGCCACAGGATCAGATCTTGTACCACACATCCATGATGTAGTCCAGACAGGAAGTGCAAATTGCAACTCCATGCAACACTTTGCTCTTTGTGGTGAGAAAAAAGAACAAACACCAGATTTGTGTCACATCTGAAAGGAAATAAAAACTGAATTTGAATACTTTCAGCTCAGGGTGAATGTAGTATTTAACAAGACACAAAACTGCTGATGGACTCAGTGAGTGCTGTGTGGATCACGCTGTTATAAAACAGGACATAAACACTGGGCTTGACATCCTTCATACCCCATGTCTGTTGAGTGGGAGCTGATCTATCCAATATAATGCACCAACAACAAAAGACTGAAAATAGTGTGCATTGACAACCAGCCTTTAAAAAACCCTGACCTATTCATCACCACAGAGACTGTAGCTCAGCCTTCATTCTTCCTCACTACTGGATTAGACAAACTCCCCTCTCAACAGATCTGCCTTGCATGTTTCTGGATACAGTTAACAAGACTGATGCTACAACACTTAGTGTGCTTGATGTGCAATCTGACCTCACCAACAAACAACTGAACAATATGGAAAAGCACTGGCTGACACCTAAAATACTTCTAGCCAAAGCAGAGAGTTAAAAAAAAATTCACCTTTAAATGCATCAATAAATGTGAATTAATTTGCTCTGTCTGCAGCATGAGCAAATGCACACACAGGCTATTCACAAAGACTTCATTGTAAAATTCTGCATGCAAAAAAGCTCTTTTCACGTGCAAACGAATTATCCCATAGGCCCTCATTTAGCATCTCTTGCCTGCCAGTATTTTATGAAGCTAACTTCATTTCTTGCATGCATGGCCTCATGGGAAAGACAATGATCTTAAGGGTCAATAAGCATTCTTCATGCTAAATATGACACAGCCGGGGCTATTTCATTATATAACCATTAACACAAAGAGCACTGCTCTCTCTGGGCTACACACTACAATGCAATCAATGAGGGATAACAATAAAAGTTGTTGGGTAGCTGCCTGTATTGATCATCCCATGTGGCAGTGCACTCTGTCCGGCCCAAAAACTCATCCCCAAGCTAGGCCAACTACTTGATGTGGGCTAACAAGTCAACCAACCACACATCCCTATCGATAACTACACATAATTAACAGGGTGCCCTTAGAGCAAACTGCCAGGCGAACAAATCAGTTTGTTCAATAAAGTCTCACTTAGTTCTGAAAGTTAGACAGTCAGTCAGGCAGGCACTGACTACCATTGCTGCTGCTGCTGCTGCTAATATTGTCTTTCCACTAGCCTGCTTCAGTGCATTCTCAGCATTCTTCTGACCAGTTAATTCCCTAATTTTGTATTCCAAAAGAGACATTTCAGAAATCGCCACTTTGCAATATCGTCTGCAATCTGCACCCCCTCTTGGATACCTTCCTAATTTAACAAATGCCCAGTGTGCAATATCTCCTGCACCCCTCCTTCTGGATCCTGTCCTTTCTCCACAGACATGTGTTGCACCACTAAGTGGTAGGAGTGGCCAGGAGTGTGCTCTTAATCTCTTTATCCCCGCAACTCAGCGCTGCTCACTGTCCAATTCAACAACTCAAGGATCTGCTTATAAGTTAATCACCCTGCTATTTGAATCCCTTCCTGTGGATTTGCATCAGCCCTATAGTATTATTCCTCCATATTAACTGTGTACTCACTGTGGCATGGTGCAATCTGTGAATTCTGTGCATTAAATGTTGACATATAGGCCTGACTACTCTATTTTATTATTATTGTTGTTAGAATTGTGCTGTTTCTTGGCTCCATATTGCATCACCATACTCTGAGGGTTTCATTTTATTGATAGCAGGTCTTTCTACTATGAAAGTAACACTGCATGCATCCCACTCTCAGGCCTAACAGTGTGATCTACAACGGCAAGCAGAGAGACTACAGTCTATCAGCAATGTGGCAAAGTGTTGCTATGGAACTGCGTGGCAAAGTTCATTTATTCTGAAAGACATGTCACTGTTTTGGCTGGAAATCATCAGCGAGGAAGCAGAAGTTTTAAGCTTATATTTGCACCTCTGAACAGGAAGTTACCAAACCACATGTCATCATCACTGTTTGAATTGAAGCTCGTCGCAGTTTAGTGCAGCCCATGACGTTGCTGCTACCTGCTAATTCATCACAATATTGCAGCTTCACATTAGAGAACTGCACCCAACCCAAACCTCTGATATATCTACAGAGACTTAAAGTGTGCCTGTGCTGGTTTATAGTGAGTTTAGCATGACCCTATCGTATCTTAAGGCAGTTTTATCACATTAAATACTCCTATAGCGGTGATATGACGATGATAGCCCTCTAATATTTATGGTATGGTTAATATGGTTATTTTTTGGTGAGGGCAGCGTCAACTGTAAACAGTTTAACGGTGCCATACGCTGCACCCATATGCTCCCCAGCGCATCCACAGTGTATGGGTGAACCAGCATTCGTGCGAGAAAAAAAAAAGGCAATAACGTTAGCATAGATCAAAACAATCAATCGACGACAGCTGCGTCTGCTACGACAACGAACCCCAATCACCATCACCATCACCATCGCACGAATCACTTCCACCATCTCGGCTCGACCAAAGCAAACGGAGGAGGCTTCCCACACTTTTACCAATCCGCAAAACCAGTCTTTCGTGTCCGCTGTTGCAATTTCTCAGTACGCCGCCCCACCAAAGAAAAAACGAGCAAGCCATGCCGTCGTGTTCACTTACTGAAAATATGTCAACGTCCGTGGCAGCCATGGTGCGGAATGTATGGTGTTTGTGTGCCGAGCTGAGTAGGGGCGAAAGGGAGCAGCCCTCGTCTCACTCTCTCCGTAGCCTACTACTGAGCCGAGCTGACAGAGATAGGAAGAGAGAGGGAGAGGGGGGGTGAGAAACAGGCACAGAGGAGATGGGCAGGCAGGGTAGAAACTACCGAGGCGAAAAGTAAGAGGCTTCACTCCTGCGCACTTCCGTCTTCGCTTTAAAAAAAAAAAAAAAAAAATCCGTTGGGCAGGTCAACCTTCATCTTCTTTTCTTCTCTGGCTTGGAGGATGCACGAAGCTGGTTTATTCCAACAGTATGACAGCGCAAATAGTAAGCAAGATGATTAAAAACGACTTAACACGTTTTACACTAATGTTTTTTTATTTCAAATTAATTTATGTTGTTATGTTTAGTTTTGTTTGCGTCTCGCGCACGCGCAGTACTTCGACGGTTGAAATCAGTTGATGAATATGACACGCATCATATTTGTGAAGTTTCACGCGTAAATTTGCTGCTAGCTGTATTGAGTAGCTACCCTGCTAGCTGAGTAATCAATACTCTTATTTTCGGACAGGTGTTGGCTACCACGGCCCCTACGCTGTTCCGGTCTAGCGGGCAAAGCTTTCCCCTACGTTTTACGAATAGAGTGTGATTTATCTTGACATTTAACAATCTTTGGGCTAGCCCTATATTCTTCAATATGGCCACTTCCTGGAAACTCCCATTTAGTTGAGGAATGTCATGCTGCATATGCTGCAAGCTGGGACAAGAGCGACAGGGAGAGGGTAGAAATATGTCAAATATGTCAAAGCTGACTCCTTTGTAAAAGACATGTCATTACCACCTCCGCGGACAGATGATGACTAATACATTGGCTATCACTGCAAAGCACTGCGTCGAATGGTTTGTTTGTTTTATAAAGCAGCAGCAACACACCATGAGAATAAGCATATCACTTATGTTTTCATTTTAATAATATTAACAGAACAATGACAACAGTCTAACAGTCAAAGTTCATTCCTCCAGCTTTTGGCAGCTTAACAGCATTTGGCCTATATATAAAGGTTGTTTGAGGTCAGTGCATTAGGCCTCTATTTAAATAAACTTAAAGAGATCATAAGTGTCTGATGGGCTGATTGGGCTACCTCATTTGACTCAGCCAATCAGAGCTGTCAGTTTTGAAATATTTGATCCCAGTGAAAACATGGCCAAAATTTACATAGTCAGTAACTTTGGCATTATTGTCACTGATGGCGCATATGAAGAGTGTCTGGGGAAATACCAAAAGAAATGTGTCAGTAGCAGCAGCAGCAGCAGCAGCAGCAGCAGCAGCAGCAGCAGTAGTAGTAGTAGTAGTAGTAGTAGTAGTAGTAGTAGTAGTAGTAGTAGGCCTGCTAATAGTAGTAGTTGTAGTGGTGGTGGTAATTACCTTAATTATGTTCTGTGAGAGCAGAGCTATTACAAGCATTTACAAGAGTATTAGTATCTACAGCATTGTCAAGCATTATTGTGCATTTACAGGCTATTAAATATTTCTAAATCACATTATTTATAGGTTTATGTGCTGCTGGGAATAGAGTTAATCGTTTTTCATTTTTTTCTCATGGGCTTATTTTTATTGTTTACTGTTAAACAGAATTGTGATTTACCAAAGTTTGTCGACTGACCCTGGTCATCGTGACATTAAAAATATAGGCATGAGATAAAAGATAAAGTGGTACTCCTTGTGTGTGTGTGTGTGTGTGTGTGTGTGTGTGTGTGTGTGTGTGTGTGTGTGTGTGTTTGTTTTTGTTTTTGTTTTTGTTTTTGTTTTTGTTTTTGTTTTTGTTTTTGTTTTGTTTGGGGGTTTTTTTGTTTGTTTTTGTATTCCTTTTCTCACTCCAAATACTTGAGTTTATCCCGCAGGCTGTAGTAAACACAGATCTGCGTCATTTAGTCCATTAGAGAGGCGTCTGCATACATTATTCAAATCAACACCACGTCTGCACTTTCCCCGGAAACCACAGGTAGGACAGAGAGGTGCCCAGGTGAAGACTGCGCCTCGCACACGGAGACACACGCAAATAACAGGGCTGCTCAGACTGAAACTATTTATTATTGTTGTTATTATTATTCGTGTATGTCGCTTATAATGGAGGTGACACAAGAAGCCATCCTGTCCTTGCTGATCGCAGACGGAGGCAAAATGAAGAACGCCGACTTGCTGGCTCGGTTCAAAGGTTCCGTAAACTGCGCCGATCCCGCGGAGAAGAAGCAGAACAGGGAGCTTTTCAAGAGCTGCGTCAACAGCGTCGCCTTCGTCAAGGAGATCGACGGCGTCAGGTACATCGTGGTCAAGAAAAAATATCACCATTTACTGCAAGGCGACCGAGACGAGGAGCATCGCGCTGCAAAGAGTGAACATGAAGAGGCAGATCTGCGGCCAGGTGAGCGCCCACCTGGGGATGAGGAAACCTGTGAGGATGGAGGAGGGGGACAGAGCTCGGCCCCTGATCAAGAGCACAGGGAAGGTCCCAGCGACTGCCATGACAATCTGACTGAATCACTGTCCCCCATACAGCTGGCACTACAGAGGAGCAAATCAGCAGACTTTAGACTGAAAAGAGCCTTGAATTTTGATATAGTACGAAGTTCAGAGGAGGCAGCGGTGCATACAAATGAAACCAAACCCCAAAGCCTCCACAGCAAACCTTACGCCCTGCCTCTGAGGATGCCACCGAGCGCCACCAGAGTGGAGATCCACAAGCTGAAAGGTGACCCGGATGATCCTCCCGACAGCCCGCTGGACGTAGACGCCTTCAGAAACAAGAGGAAGCCCTGGATGGATGGTGGCGGTGGCGGCCTCAGCTCGCCCCAGCCGAGGAGGGCGGTGAAGAGCACCAAGGCGTCCGAGGAACCCAGGTTCCCCTCCACGGTCCCACTGGAGCAGGCCGAGCATGAGTGGCTGGTGAAATGCGCCGCCGGCCACTGGAGCCAAGCTTACGGCCTTTTGCTGATGGACAACCAGCTAGCTGAGAAGAGGGATTTCATGTCAGGGTTCACCGCCCTGCACTGGGCAGCCAAGTGTGGAAACAGTGAGATGCTGGAGAAGATCATCAACGTGTCCAAGCAAGGAGGCGTGGACATCGACATCAACGCAAAAGCATACGGGGGGTACACTCCCTTACACATTGCCGCCTTGCACGACCAGGAGTTCATCTTGGCCACGCTGGTGGCCGAGTACGGGGCCGACGCCAGCATCAGGGACAACTGTGGGAAGAGGGCCCATCACTATCTGCACAAAGGGGTTTCAGAGACGGTGAGGGAGATGCTAGGCGAGCCCAAAGTCCAGCCGGCGCAGGAGAGTGCCCAGCATGACAAGGAGGAGCTGGATCTGTTCCCGGATCTCTCCAAAGGCCTGCATACAATAAGTCGTCTCTTCCAGCCCCATGTGACCGGGCACAAGAAGAAGCACAAGCAGAGGCCAGCCTTTTACTCGCTGAGCGACGATCCCAGGGAAGGAAGAGAGGACAGCAACGGCGGCTCCAAGCACAGAGTCCTGTCAGATGTTTTTATGTAGAGCCCTTTCACTCGTCTTATTCCCATGAGGGAACAGGCTCTGAGTTTAACAACGCCTCAAATAGTTTTTACACTCCATCTACGCTCCATGCTGACTGAGTGAGGAGTGAACTTTGGTTTTATTTCTCAACAAGTGTTGGTCTGATCTGCCTCAGAAAGTTACTTCAGAAGTGAAGATGTGAAATCAAACTCTATCATGTGTCAGGAGGATTGTGCTTGTGATTTAAGTATCGATAATTACGTATTTGTTTTCATGTTGTGACTTGCTGATATTGAAGTGGCACAACATTTATACCGGAAATTATGTGCTAAAGTCGGTAATGGGGTAAAGAATTTATGTTCTCATGAGTTATTTTTGTCATTTGTCATGTCAGTTATTTTGTCGTTTTAGTTGTATCATTTCAGTTCAAAATCAACTGCACTCAGCACTTAAAATGGAAATGTAGCTGCAAAAATGAAATTATTTCATTACCTATCTTCCATTGCTGTACCATGTATTCATTTTCATTGCCTGTTGTGATTTTAAATGGCATCGTCCTCCATAATTTGTCCATAAGTACACATACTATTTATTTTCACTGTTTACATCCATTCATAATTACACTGTAAGTTTAGATGCTTGTTCTGTGTTAAATTTTCATATTTGTCCAGTGAGTGAATGAATGGTATTGATGAAGTTATATTCCCACTTTAGCAAATCTGGGTCAAGAATGATTTAACAGCAGATGATTTTCCTTTTTGTTTTCATTTCTGGACTAAACTGCTGAGATGAAGAGGTACAGAGAGCACAGTGTTATAGTCCCACATTTCTAGAGGTTTACAAAAAGAAACAAAGATTTACTGACTAATGGGTGAATCAAACAGCTACCAGCAAAAAAAAAAGAACAAACTGTGTAATGTTTTTTCCTCTGAGGGTGATTTAGAGGACTTGCATCTTCATTGCCACACATTATCTCTGATTAAATATTAAATGCAATAGAGCGTTAAGGGGAAGATCACACACTCGAGGATATCCTGTTAACATACTGTATAAGCAAGAGTCCTGGAAAAAGAAACGCTGCATGTGACTGAATAACAATAAAATTCTCTCTAAAAGAAAGCCGGTGTGTCATTCACTAGCCGTTCACCAGACATATGCAGGTGCTCTACAAATCGTCACCGTCGCTGTGCATGCCAAAACAGCTCTGAAATGTGGCTCCGATCCATCTTCTGACTTAGTGGCTCATTCAGGCAACTGGAAGACACTGATTCACATAGATAAGTGGCTGACAGGCCGACTAGGAATGCATGTGTGTGCGTGTGTTTCTGGCTGGAAACGTGTGCTAATGTCATCACCGGCCCCGGCAAGCCGAGCACATGAAAAGAAGAAGGGGCGGAACAGAGCAAGATTTCATTCGTCTCCATCAGCTCCCTCTCTCGCTTGTTTCCTGTGTGTCCTTGTTCATTCTCCTTAACACAGCAGACCGTGTGGATAATCAACAAACTGCTGACAAGCGCAGAAAAAACAGGAAGCTTTGGAGTGTTTCAGACTGACATGTTTGGTTGCAAAAGCTCCGGGAGATTACGGCAACAAGAGGGAAAAGAAGCACTGTAGCTTTTTGGGAATGTAATGTGTCTTTTTTCTCGCTTTCTCCCTGTCTGTCCCTTTCTCTGTCTGTCTGTCTGTCTGTCTCAGTCATTTCTCATGATGTCATCCCCCCAGCAGCATACAGTGCACTGATGTCAGACAGTGTTTCATCTCCAGGCCTCAGGGCTTCATGAAGCAAACGCTCCTTTGGCAGCAGCACAAAGATGTGATGTAAACGTGATGTGATGCAAATTCATAGCATACAGGATAACAGGTAATATCAGGTTGATATAAATTAAAAGGGTTTTCTTGGGAAAAGAAAGAATCATGAGTTCAGTGGAAACATAAGAAATATTGTTTTGTCGGTTTCACTGTGGGGACCAAAAAAGGAAGAACCCTGCTGATTTCGGTGACCTCATGACCTTTCCTCCAGACCAACTTCCAGTGAGCGTAATGATGCAGGAGGACTGAATGATGCCATTACTGGAGGCAGCCATACTGAATACCATCCCCTATTAGTTGGCCAAACTGTTGAACCAGGTAAGGGACATAGACAGTCACATGATGTCAGCTCATAGCACATCATGCTTGTTTTTCTGCATGGTTTCCTCTTCTTTTTGCCCAACGTTTACATCGTCACCTGGAATGAAATATGTCAGCAATGGTGGAAAGTAGAGAGGAGGATTCTGAATTCATTTTTGGCACATGTCAAGCTTTGCTAAGTGAGAAATTGTAAATTATTGACTTTGTACAGCACAGCTAATGTCACTGTCACATCCAAATCACAGAAGATGGTGGGTAATTAATTAATCACATAAGGCTCAAACATAGTCATAGCTGTGAATGGGGTTGAAGCTTAGAGCAGAGATCCACTGGAAATATCTGTTATCTCTTTTTGGCTGAACACTGCTGTGAGGCCAGTCCCTCATCACACAGTCCTCCATGGACAGTGCACGTAGGTGGAGGGAGCAGCCTGGAGTCTTGAAATTCCAAAGGGCAGAGACAGTTTTGCTCCGAAAACTGAGAATAAAAGCCAAAAAAAAGAGAAAAAGATGAGTTTTGCAGGCCAGGCATCTCAGCGCTCCTCCAAGTCAGTGCTGAGTCATGAGTTTTGATCAACAAGCCTATCAGCTGCGAACAGGTCAGGAAGCTGCGGTGGTTACTTTGTGGGCCGGGGCAGAAACGCTTACACAGTGCATTGAGTTGTGAGTGTAGGTGTTATTGTGATGGAGTTTGTGGTTCATGCACTATTTGGTGTGTCACCACGTCATCCTAACAACACTGGTTGTCATTTCCAGCGGTGTAACAGAACCACTGCTGCTGGTCCTCCTCTTCAGGGAAACGGGCCGTCCTGTTCCCTCCTGTTTGTGTGTGTGCAGCTGAGACTCCCATCAGTTACATTTCCTTTGAATTAACACCAAACCTAATTACCATGCAATTAGTCTGCACTGTGTTTGACAAAGATCTCACTTGTTCAGAACTCCCTGGGCAGAAATGCCATTGTGTTTTACGTCCCCGCTGCGTTCAATGGGAATCAGATTAAAAGTGCTTTACTTTGTGAAGCAGCGTAAAGTGCTTTCTAGTGTCTCTCGCTTTCCTTCTGGGGTTCCCTCCACCACTTGCCAACATGGAATCCACTGCTTTTTTCAGTCTCCCTTTCTGTGCCTTATAATAGGCATTTGTTGTTGCTCACAAACAAACTGGGCGGCATTCCACCGCCAGGCTGAGCAAACAAGAGCAGAGAGGCATGAAAGAGAAGGAAGAGGAGAGGAGAGAGGCTGGCTGCAGAGCAACATCCTCCAAATACTCACACATCCAGATCTGAGTCTGATTTTTCTCAAAACAAGTGAATAATTCTGTCAATGATAGAAAACAATCTCACTTGTTTCCAGTGTAAACAAACTTTATCTCAGCAGAGTGACAGTATTTTTCTCCTCTTTCAGGTTTGAGAACTGAATATGAGACTGATTAAGACGGACATGTTTTTCTGTGCAGGAATTAATCACTACATGTTGCCAGTTTTCCACAATAACAACACAATTTGGGGAGGAAAAATACAGCCAGTCTCTGGGAGATTCATAATTATGCCACATTTCAAATACATGTTTCTCAGAAAGTTCTCAAAAACTTCTCCTCTCTTCCTCCATTCCGACAGATGGGCTGTTTTTTTGTGCAGAGTGACAGTGTGACTCATCACAGATGCTCCAGCTTCTCTTCATGCAGCACATTCTTTAATACACTGGGGACAATCCCTTCCTCCAGTTGGTATAGAACAGATTTAAACTGTACGGGGTTTCAAATATGAAGAGTAAAGAACATGATTGCAACACTTTTGCAAATCTTCTCAAAAAAAATAGGGCAGTGCTGAATAGTTGAGTTTTACTTTTTATCAGGGTGTCTACAAGTTTCCAATCGTGTCAATTGCTTTTCAATGCTTTTTAAGACCCTTTAAGACAAATATGAACTAAAGAGTGAGTTTTGGACAGATTATCTTAGTCAACTAAGTGTAGCAGGTAAGTATTAAAGTAAGTACTATATTATACATTTGGTCCAGTGCAGAGGCCACTTTTAAGTAGGAATATGGTTGATTTCTAAATAGATTATTCATTAAAATCCCTTTAATAGCAGTTTCCAGGTTAGATGGCAAGGTGCTTCTGTAAATAAATCAAACCATAACTATTTTCCCCACAGAACCTGGGGCAGGGAAGTGCATGGATTCTCTTGGATTTCTCTCAGGTAAGTTCAAAGGCAAGTGTTAGACCTTTTGGGATTTTGTCACGGTAACTCTGATGTAGCAGAAGTTGCCTAATTTTAACAAAAAAGGAGAGATGGAAGCTCATAAATTCAAATTTAAGATTATTTAATTAATTTATAAGGCCTAATATTTTGTAAAATTGTATTTAAGATATTTTCAGACTTTTTAAGGCCCTTCAGACACCCTGTAAACATACATACACACCAACAACCCCTCTTGTGACGGCTGCTGCTCTTTCACATTCCTACAGTAGCTCCTGCTGAAGGGTGCTTCAGTGACAGTGGTAAATTACTCTGATCTAAAAGGAGCATCAGTGTGCCTGCAGAGGGCAGAGAAGAGCTCTCAAAGACAAACTATAAAACCATGTTTACTGTAAGAGGAAACTTCAGTGTTTTAGTAAGAGGGCATAATGATGGCACTGGGTGAGAGTGCGTCCATTCAGAAAGATTAAAATCCAAACTTTCTCCTAGCAGTGGCAGCTTGAATATCACAGCAGTAGCAGGAAAAGAGAAATCACTTTGACTGTAAATGTTTAATGTAAGCAGTTATATGTTTAGTCTAGTGTCTGTTGTTTATCTTGCACTGACAGACCTCACATTTAGACTTAATGTGAGGTCCTTCTGTCCCTGCAACAGTTGTCAGATAAATTTGTGCATTAATTATACCCACTGAATAGCTATTCTGGTTGTGGTAAACATTCTTTAAACAAAAAGGTCACAGAGAGAAAAAAAAAAAGGTAAAAAGTGATACACAGGAGTGAGGAGAGAGCTTAATTTATTCACAATATTACAAACATCGTGGAATTCACAACTCCAAACAGGCACAAAAAACAATAATTTCAACTCAAACTCTCCACAGAAAAAGCCCCAAACAGAGAAACGGATTTTAAAAGCGTAGCATAGGAAGTGGATGTATAAATGTCTGTGCTGCCATCTCAACAGCTGGGACTGACTGACTGACTGAGTGAAATTCAAAGTACATCTGTCCTCCTTGGCTGTAAGACAGTTTGTATTCATATCAGTGTCGCTCTCCTCCACTGTTTGAAACCAAACACCAAACCAAATAAACATGAGGCCCCGTCCCTGTGACCTTAACAAAACACTGTTTCAACCAAATGATGAGAAGTTGCCAGATTTTTTGTTTTTGTATGCGTACACGACAGACCTAAAATGAGCATTTATGAAAGTAACAATGTGCTGCTCCTTTGTGGGAGCGTTTTTCTCACTTTCTCTCCTTGTTTTTCTGCCCCCAAGCTTTCTCTCTCTCTCTCTCACTCTCCAAAGTGTTGGTCTTTTTCATGCCTAAGGAATTCCTGCCGGCTACGGGGAACAACATGATAGTCGCACCATTTCGAACCCTGCGGCCCTGCGTCTGTACAAAGGCCAAAACAAACACACATTTGTTTAGCAAACTGAAATGGACGGAGTCTGAATTCTCCGGAGAAATGTTTAGGGCTGGTGGTGGTGGTGGTGAAACTGTTTAGCAGAAAACACGACAATGTATTTTCAGGGTAGGAGGCTCTTTGGTTCTCAGGGGACACCAATTTTTAGAGCCAGTACACTTATTTGACATTTTGCAGGGAGATTAATTTCAGCATTTTGTTGGCGAGTGAATTCTTCACTTCTGTAAGGGCAGGCAGAAGCTTCTCTGCCACTCTGTCGACACGTTATCACATAAATATATTTATACACACACCAGATAACCCACAAGTTGGATGCAACTCTGTAACTGCAGTTTCCTGAGGGACGATAACAATTTGATCATGATGTAAATTAATGGGATTTTTCTTTACTGAAAACTAACACAGCAAACACCAAGAGGAGTCCTGTCTTTGATCCACAATGGGTTTCCGCACACACATAATTAATACACATTCATTCATCATCTCAAACACACATATGCACAAACTGTGATGTAGAGCAAACACACACATCACCCTAAAACGATCTCTCCTTTGTGCCTGGTTGAATATTGGATAAAAAGAAAAAGGAATTTGACATTAATACAACTAGAAAAACTAATCAAAAGTAATAATGCACAAACAGAGGCATTTATCACACGTGAAATTCTTAAAAAAAATATTGGGGGAATGTCTGTTCATTCAAGACTGTGGGTTATTCAATGCAGAGCTTTTTAACTAAAGGCTACTGTGTCAATTCCAATAAATTATTGGACTTAGAGAAACTCAAAAGGGCCTACATTGTGGAGGTAGAGAGTAAAAAATAGTTTAAGACACCTGAAATGAAGATTGTGGACTTTCTTAATTCTCAACAACAAGAAAAAAGTGTTTCAAGTATTTGTGACAATGGGGCAATGGGACAAAATACTCTGTGATATAATTGTTGCTTATTTATAATCTGGTTTTAAGAGGTTTAGCACCTCTGTATGTGAAACTATTTCAGCATGAAATCATCAAGACTTAATAACTTGAAGCATGAAATCAGCTCGAAGTACATAATCCTTAATGTTGCTGAATGTGCTTATGTACCATTTAAACACCATCATTACAACGTTCCTATTCACAACGAATAAAAAACAAACAAAAACATAGTAAAAGAAAAACCTTGGGTAACTGGATGGAGTTAAGGCTTTGACTTTGAAATGAAAAAAAGTGTTTTTGAAAACAAATCTGATTTGAGGAAATGTGCATTTATGTATCATTACAAAGTGCTTTTTTTCATTCACCTTTTTTGGTTTTTAGTGCCTTAATTTGAAACATTTAAGAACAAGAACATTAAAAATTCTATATCTATTGTACATTTTTACTGAGATTATACAGTACACCACCCTCTTCCAGGCTAGCCTCATTCACCAGCATCTTACTGGTCAAAATACAATCTTAAAGCTTATGATAGGTTTCCATAGTTGCAGACATGGGACTGTAGCGCTACGATCTTCATGAAGAGTACAGGACAGTTTGCTGAGTTGCTACACAAGGGGACACGAAATTTCCACACAGCAGCTCTAACTTGCAACATTCCACAGCAATATCAAGGCACACAGAAACAAAGTTTAGTCCTCTCTTCAAAGTAAAAAGGACACATGTAGACTTATTTAGACGAGTACACCTCTTCAAATACATTTCTGCAGAGACTGCACTGACTGAGAACAGGCGTGGGCGGAGGGGAGGAGGCCGAGTGTCCAACACAAGAACCGCTGAGTAGATCGCAGAGAGGCATCGAGCTTTAAACTGAAGGGTGGTCCTAATTAATCAGAAGTAGAGCAGTTTTGATAGTTCACCTCATGTACCACTTATAGTCATAATGAGAGCAGAGCAGAACGGCATGACGGGAAGGTGCACCTACAGTACCATACGCAACTCTGTTTAGGAGCAAAGAATCTCATGGCAGGATTAGGCTTAAAACAGAGCAGGATGTAGACTTAGGCATTCATCGCCTTCACTGCCCTCTGAGTTGCCTTTTCCTCCTGGGGGTCGACTCCTGAGCATGCACGGCATTAAGAAGGTTCTTCCCTATTGTGTGCAAAAGGGTCTGAGATATTGGTATGAAAATAGCTGGACCAGTTACAATCCGCTCCACCGTGTCCTGTGTCTCTAGGAGGCAAACTGAGCCAGGAAAGTACGCTTAAACCCTGGCACCATAGTGTGGAAATAGACAAAAAAGAGAGGGACAGGCAGGGGAAGTTTTTGAACAAGCTGTCTTCTCTCGGGACAAGTTGAGAAAGAGGGATAAGTCAATAGTTTTTTTTGTTTGTTTTGTTTGTTTTTGCTCCTCTCCTGTCTCCTTTATAGATTCTGGCTGCCGCCGAGGGCCTCCAGCTGCTCCTCGCCCAGCCTCTGCTTCTCCTCCAGGTCCTTCTGACGGATGAGCAGCGAGGCCTTGGTCTGGACGAAGCGCCGGTAGTCCTGCAGCTGCTCGGCCGAGAGCTGACGTGACAGGAAGGTGGAAACCAGGCTCTCTCTGCGGTCCAGGTTATCCTTCAGATCTTTGGCGTCCTCCCTCTGTTTGCACAGCAGGCGGTGGCGGTTGTCCAGAGATTGCTGAGCAGCGGAGAGAGAGAGAAGGAGAGAAAAAGATGTATGACACCTAATATAGATAATGGATTGTGTTTTCTCTCCACATATAATCATGTTCAGGACAAAGGCATATTTGTACCACCTGTTACCAGGGTTTTAGCCCCTTCTTGTGTTACTTAGTCATTGCAAGATGCTCTGTATAGAGCTTTAGCCAAATTCCTAAAAGGTATAATGTGCATTTAAATATACTACTGTATGTGCACACATTTATTCATAGAAATAAACAAGAATAAGAATGAGCTTCCTGATAAGAGCACTCAAGATTAATCATTAATGATGGATGAACATTTTTAACAAGTGTTCAAAAGTAATAGCTTTTGTTTGATATACTGTTGTTTCAATTACAATTTTTTTGTTGTGGGCTGTAATGAAGAGCAAAGCAAGTCCAAGTTGTGTGATCATATTACAGGTCCAATGCCCACAGGAAAGAAGGTGCAGTATTTCATTATGTCAACAGAGGGCAGGGTAGATACAAATGTCATCGAAACCAGGCCGCAGTTTCGGTGAGTCAGTGTAAATACCAGTGTTGCTGATAACAGCAAGAAAACAAATGAGGCTCTAACAAGCCCTCAGTATGCAACATGTTCAACCACGCATTCATAGATGGACAAACTAACAATAAGCCCTTTCAGTGAAAAATCTAAAAAATCTAATGCATCCATGCAAACATAAATTGATGCTGAACATGCTGGGACTCATAAAGAAACAACACTCAAATGGAAAACAAATTGGTGGAAAGCCCGGGCACTGAGAGCCTCTGACACAAAGTTTGTTCATGGAGACCTTTGATACTGAATTTATGAGTCTACTGCAGATGATACTGAATTTATGACTTTATTTCAAAATTGCATCATGCATTATGTGTATACTGTCAATCATTATTGCAAAATGACTGACAGTATAAACAACTGAAATACACAGACAGTAGAAAACTTAGGTGCCCGACCACCTTTACAAATAGCTGTTGTATATTTTAAAGATACTGAATGATTAACTTCTCGATGCATATATGCATGTAGCAGTTTGGAAACAGTCTTCACTTGGACTGCTATCAACCCGTAATATGTTAAAAAATAATCTTGAAACGTCCATTAAATCATTTGGCTAAAATAGAGATAAGCCATATATTGCCAATTGCCCACAGATAAACCCACTGGCATTTTTTGAATTCCAAACAGTGGGAAACCTTGACTCCACTAAAAGTTGCCCTTCAACTTTTCCCAAGCGGCGTGTTTGCTGTTCTAGAGTAAACAGAATGAGAGTATAGCTAAGGGCCTGGGAGCAGCCACGCACTTCTAATAGTGATGGTCCTCTTTTCGCCGAGAGGTCTGAATGAACTGCGGTGACTCATGATATCTGTAACTTAACATGACACAAAATTCCCTGAGGAACACGTGCCTGTGGGATGCTTTTACTCATATGCTGTAGTGTGTGTGTGTGTGTGCGTGTGTGTATGTGCATGTGTGTGTGCGTGCGTGTGTGTGCGTGTGTGTGTGTAAACAACTTCAGGCTAAAACATAGGAGTGTGGGATCCTAAACTTACTGACCACATGGTAATGCATTAGAGTACATTAGTAGATCCTTATCACATCTCACTTTTATTATCAACACTTTTGTTTAACCTGGAACCCTTTATACAAGTGCCAAGATGTGCCTTAGTTTCTCAGTATCACTACACTGAGAGGAAAAGATTACAATAGGGCCAAATGATACAGAAAATAAATGATTAAAGAGACACCAGCTTGGATGATGATTTGTAGTTTGAAACTTTGTCTGTATGCTCTTAATTCCTTTATATGTGAGATGACACCACAATTATGAGGTTGCAAAGCCTACTGTCAGTACCTTGGAAAAAATTTCAGCAATACTGGATAAATGGACTGAGGACATAAGACACCTCTTCACACAATGTCACTCTTATTTCAGTGTGTCAAAAGTATTTGGACAATTCATGAGATTGAATGAGGTGATCATTTTCAATTTACTGTCAAAAATTCCTAATATGCAGCTAGAAAAATTTCAGTGGGACTAATCTTGTCAAATAAAAGTTAAGTTAAATACTGATTGAAAAAGATAAATGGAGACAAATATACAGGCAGCTGGATAGAAAGACTGGCAATGTCAGCATAAAAGTCGTCATCCCTATCATTCTTGTGCTGTGGAGTTTCAACATAGCCACAAACAAGTCTTCTTCCTCAATGCTTGTATTGAACCCCATTAGAAAATTATGGGGGAAAAAAACAGTTAAGTTATTTATTGGATGTGTTCCCTCACCTTCTCCTCGGCATCTGTGTGCTGGTCCACGGTGCTCAGTGCATTCTGTACCCTGGCCAGCCGAGCAGAAAGGCACAGCAGGAGGCTGACCACTCTCTCCAGGTCTCCGATGAACAGGTTGTACCTCTCCAGCTCCACGGGCAGGCAGTGCTCCCTGACCAGCACCTCCAACACCTCACCACGGGCCATGTTCTCCCGAATCTCTACCTGGAGGGCAGCTCGGGTCTCTTCTAGCGCACGCAGGCGCTCCTCAATACAGGATACTAATAGATGCTGTTGATTCAAGACAAGAGAGGACAACAGAATATGTAAGAGAAAGTTACACAGTAATACTTAATGTAGAGAATATAGACAGTAATAGTAACACTAATAGTAGTTAGTCGATATTTGGAAAAACACACACACTTACACGGGATACACTCAACCAAACACAAGTATTTATTTTGTATAGAAGAATACATTCATGGCCCAAGATGACCATGGTGTCTCAATGTTCTTGAGTTGAATTGAGTAATCCTCTAATATAAATAAATCAATAACTAATATCTTTGCAATATTAACAGGAATAAGTGCATGCTGGTAACAATGTTAGTGAATTAGCTGCACCTCACAAGTGCAATTGCACTTCCACATATAGTGTACATGCAGTGTGTGTATGTGTAGCATTAGCCTACTGAGCTGGATTGAGTGAGTAAATGAGTGAATACTAGACTTATGAACTCATGGTGCAATTCTAAATGAGAAATAATGACAGTATTAAGGCAAATGTGGAGTGTAGTCAAGAGGAAGGGGAGGCTTTTTACCATGCCAAACATCAGACAAGCAGGAGACAGATAAGCGGCAGGCAGTATATCTTGTGATAGGGGAGACATAACTATCTCACTCTGACATGAATCCAGTTAAGGCCAAATAGCATCCAGATGGTATCAATATAAAATCAGTTTGTTTCTTCCATATCCATTACAAAAAAAAGAGATCAGCGTAAGGCTAAAAAGACAACTTGGTTCTTTTGCTCTGTCATGTCTTGTTTCTTGCCATCTGCACATGCACCAAACCAGCTGTGGTTTGATATGAAGCTTTTTTGGCAATAAAAATGTTATTTTTGGCTGGGCCTTGGCCTCATGTTACTTTCTGACACCATCTAGACAATGTTTTACTTGGATTTCCATTTTGAAAACATCAACAAACAACAATTCCTCCATTCTCCTGTTTTAGATGGCTATGATGCCAAGTTGAAGGTCCATACATGCTGGGGTCGAGAAAATAAAAAATTCTCAAAAGTGTAACGCCGCTTGCTATGAACACTGCACAACCACTGCGAGAGTTAGGGATTCAAGTCCCACTGGGATTGGACATGTTTAAACTGTATGCATTCATAGTACCATAGTGTCCACTAATTTTCATAAATTGCGCACCTTCTTCTCTGTGATATCAGCTTTGCTCTGCAGCTCTGGACTCTGAGGTTTCTGGCTGTCAGGAGCAGGGCAGGTACATGGTTCAGCATCTTCGACCATCTCAGCACTGGAAACAGAGAAACATCTTTCGGTCATGCAGCTTTTCTTAGAGCCCTTCATTAGACCAGTACAATTTCTGTTAACACAATACAGCATAAACACTCTCAAATTTCATTCCCTTATCCAGTTGTGTTATTTATTTTCAAATGCAGTATTATCTGAGAATAAAATGTCACTATTAATTACAGATTATAAACACTGAGATACAATTACCCATTCTTAAGATGCAATGCGTGCAAAAGGGTGTGGAAAGCATGAGCAAGATGGCTAGTATGAGTACAAGTATGGTGTCATTATATAAAGGGATGGAAATTATGGATTTGGGGCTTTTGGTCAGCAAGTCTTGTTGGCTTAATAATAATTAATAAAGAAGCATAATAATAACCCAATACATGAACAATTTACCTTTCGACACCTCCTCTCTGCTCCTGTTTCTTTTTGTAATGCTCCTCCATCAGCAGTGTGTCTTCTGACAATAGCTGCTCCATCAGCATTAACGCTGTCTTACGATTGGCCAGTGGGTAGAGAACTCTGGTCAGTGACTGGTCGGCCTTGACCACTGCTTCTACGAGCTCCTCCCACTGAGGCTTCTCAGCAGGCTTTTCGGGGCTCTCCATCTCTCCCTCCGGGGTCCCTCTCTCTTCTATTCCCTGGCTTTCTCCTGCTCTCTCCTCCTCTGTTTCTGGATCTTTCTCTCCCTCCACATGCTGACAAGTGTCTGCATCAGAGACTGAGGTGGAGGGAGACACAGAGATTTCACTTTTTGGTGCAGGAGGGGCTGAGCTTGTGGACTCATCTGCAAACACATCATCTGTTAATGGTGTGTTCTGGACATCCTCTTTGATTCCTTCTTCAGGAGGAAGTATCCACAATGAGGGATCTGTTGTGACGCCGCAGCTCAGAGACACTTCCTGATTTGAATCACAGGGTGCGGTGACGATGCCGGGTTCATCCACTGACTGCTCTCGCTCTGATGCTGTCACCGAGGGGGATGTTCTCACTCTGCTAAAAGAAAAACAGATTTTAAGTAAGAATGAGACCTGAGCTAAGTCGTATTAGTAAATATTTGTGTTAGTTTATTTTAGCCTGCTTTGCTGCTGGATGGGTGGGTTCTAGGTCAAATCAGTAATAAGTGCCAAAAAGTTTGGACAGTCACAGGAGAGCAGTGAAAGTCAATTCTGCATGTTTTTCTGACTAACATTTTTAACCAGCAACTGTATAACTACAAAAACACTCTACTGTCATGGTATCTAATCTTACCTGGTGCTAGGCCTGTTTTCATGAGAAAGCTTTGTTTGGTTGGGCTTGGCAGAAGTGAATTTAACCTGTCTCTCGCTGGTCTCTTGACTTCTGGGGGACGGTGGGTTAGATGCCTCGCTGGATGGTCTGCTGAGCCTGAGCTCATCTGTGGCAGCCCTTTGGGATCCAGGAGATCCAGAATGGACTCTGGCTCGAGAAACGGAGGTGGAAACTGGGGAGGAGGACCTGCTCAAGTCCTTGGTTCCTGCAGTTGTGAGAGGCCCAGCATCCTCCTCACTGCTATGCAGTGGTGTTGAATCCTGCTTCAACAGGAGGTTCTTCTGGGTTTGGTTTTGGGTCTGTCCCTGAGCGTTATTCTGGTCAATGTTCTCTTGTCCCTGTCTTGCTCGCTCTGCCTCTGACCACAACTGCTTTCCTCTCTCCCCTTCCTGCCCCTGGGCTTTCTCTCTTAAGCTCTCCCTAAACAATGACATGCTCCTCTTCTCTCTGTCCAGTCCAAGCATCCCTCCTGGCCGGGCTGAACGACTCGATAACTGGTCCAACTGCTCAGTGCTCTTACTCAGAGCCAAAGGTCTTGTGTGCTTTGATGTTCCAAGTTCTTCCATGGACTTGCCCCTCTGAGCGACCACACGGACACGCTGCTGCCCCTCAGGCGCTGGCCTCACCAAGGTGTCCTCATTAGTGTTTTTCTGGAGACTGCAATTGATGTGAAATATTTAATAGCTGAAGCTATGAAATTCATTTAAACCATGACCTATTTAAAGGGCTTAATGGTTTGTTCTTCTAAAGTAGAAACAAAAACACACAGTCAACTTTTCCCATGAGGATAGGAAATTTATTTGGGTGATGACTGATGCAGGACGGGCTCTGGAAATGCTATTAACTATTTAAAGATTGACAATTTGATCCTGCTGTAAACTATAACCAAAATGTGCCAATTCCTTGAAAATGGCTTCAGTCAATGATTCTTCTTTTACAGTACATAAATCTTGTGAAAGGAATGTCGGCCTGCTAGAGCACGTGGGTGTTGACTTTCAATGCCACAATGAATAAAGCTGAGATTTATTGTCTGGGCCACAGCACACATCGCTGACCTAATACCTTTCTGACCTACAACTAATAAAACATTCTAATTTGTCTACAGCACTGGTGCATACCTTGGCGTTTCCATAGTATTCACTGGTGATGGATCCTTTTCACTGCCATGGGCCTGCAGAACCAAAAAAGAAACAAAAAGAGGCTAATAATAAGATTATCAGGACCAGCCTCTAAATTTTTGTGTTGAATCTTATTGGCGGGTATGAAAAATGAGTGTAAAATCCTATACTACCAGCCAGACCATGGTTATTTATTTATTTATTGATTGATTGATTTTTCAAATTGACATGGAGTGCCAAGAGTTTGATGTACTGGAAAGTTTGAGTGATCACAGAAAAGTATCTGAAAGTAAATTTAGCAATCTTCTGTGTAAACTTATCTGATACTGACCTGACTTGATGCAGCCAACATCACAAATATGGTATTCAAGAAAATTTACTTTACAGGCTTTGGACAAATATTTGATGCCTGAGGGTAAATACATTTTCTCATTGACAGGAGGGGCATTAGTAACTACTGGATAAAGCCTTACTGCCCATTTTTTTCCCCACAGAAATTTGAAAATGGGCCCAACCTTACCTGAAATGCATGTGGTGTGGATGTGGATCTGTTCCTGAAGAAACTAGGTGGTTCTGGCTGGTCCACCAGACTCTCCACTGAGGCAGACTTCCCCTGAGATGAATGCTTGTTCTCCCTCCAGTTGGGTTGATGGGACTGGTCACCAGATTTGACTGAACCAGAGTGTGCTGAGAGGAACTGGGCATACCTGTTTTGTGAAAATTAAAATGGGAGACTTAAAGCGACCAATCATATTTCACCAATACACACAAAAAAATCAAATCAAATGAGATACTGCCCCTCGCTCTTTCATTCGCCTTCCTACCTGATGGAGCTGGTAGAGGAGTCAAGGATGCGGCCTGCAGAGTGAGGCCTGTGGAGTTTCTTCTTGGGGCTTTTATTTTCAGGACATCCCGACAGAGGCCTAGGGACCCAATCAAATGGCTTCTCCCCCAGGGAGTGCCTCTGTCTAGGCGGTGGCGGTAGCTGAGACCCTGGCTGCTGGGGTTCAGCCACTTTCTGGCCTGTCTTCCGCTCCATGTACTCCACCAGGGCCTTGTGTTGTAGGTGTTTTAGGTTTGTCTTAGAAAGGCTTGACGCTGAGAGAGTCCGGCCTCTGGTCTCAAACATCTTCCTCCTTGCAGCAACCAATCCCTGTTCTCCTTCCTGCATGGTTTCCTTCCCCTCATACTGTTCTGGAAAGAAGTTCTCAGTGTCATTACCAAGGGAACGACAAGATGAGTGGTTAGGGGTACCGCCAAGCTGGTTGAGCTTCTCTGGTTCAGAGTAGCACATCTTCTTCTGCTCTGGAGTCAAGCGCCTTCTGCCTCCAATGCGTGCCACCTGGGGCTGTGCTACATTTACTGGCCTCCCATTTACCTTTTCACTCTCTTTCTCCCTGTCTTTATCTCTTACTTCTTCCTTCACACTCCCTCTCTCTGTTTCCTCAGAGGTCACAGAGGGGGTGAGTGTGTCTGTTGAAGTTTCAGAGTCTTGCGATGAGGAGAAAGCATGAATCACCATAGGTCTCAGCTCAGGTTTTTGTCTGACCCTGTGTGGCCATGAGAGCTGCAGATCCCTCCGTTTAAATGACGTCTCCCTCAAGACTTTAGATTGAGCATCCTTCAGCCTCTCCTTGTAGTACTTTTTGAATGAGTCATCAATGGTGTTACAAACATGTGAGATAACCTCCCCTCTATCTTCTTTGTCTGTTTCACCCTGTGGAGATCTCTCATTTCCATTAACAGTGACTTCTACATAACCAGTTTTATTTAGGATTGCTTCTTTGCCTTTCATACTGAAATCATCTTTTTTAGGCTTCAGTGCCACTCTGCTAGCTCCAGTGAGGTGATACAGAAGTGGGGTTGTTTCCTTATTTATCCTCTCGCTGGGTACATCCCCCAAGGGCTGCCTTCTCCCTCTCTTCACCTGATCTTCTCTCTTGTGATTATTGGGCTGTTCATTGCTGATCAGTGTTATGACCTCCTCAGCTTGTGGGGTTGATGATTGATGGCAGTTTTTCTCTGGTCCACAGTAAAATATAGGGTTGTTGGCAGTGTGGCGGCCTATCTCTCGATTCTGGGTCATGTGGAGTTGTTCTAAGGCATCGAAACTGCGGGATGACTGTGTCAAGATAGAAGAGGGTCTCTGGTTCTCCACATCCTGGCAACCAGAGACAGGGTCCTGGCACTGGGTATCATTTGGAATTATATCACTGGTGGTGCGAGGCCTTTCTTGGAGAGGCCTAAAAAGACTATCCATTGTACTGTGACATCTCGCTTTCCCTCTCTCTTTCTCCCTTGGCAGATGTGTCTCCACTACAGTGGAGCTCTCACTCTCAGCCTCAGACACGCATGGAGATGCAGATTGTGTCCTCACACCAGTTTCGGACCGTTTACACACACCAGTGACAAAATAGAACTGACCCTTGTGCTGGATGCTGCTGTTGATAAAATTCTGACCAACATTCCAGGTGCTAGCAGCCCGGATTGGCTCTGGACCAAGACAATCGTGAGCAGAGTGTGCCCTTTTACGCTGACCCTCAAAATGATTGCTACTGACTCTGTTGTTGGTATAGTGGTCTCCACTATGCCCGCAGCTGTTTGCAGGCTGTCTGGATTTCGGGTGCTCAGTCTGGCTCATGCCTCGAGGAGGTGATCGGCTTAAAATGTTTGTTGACTTCTGCTGCTCACAGGCAGCTTTGTTATCCGTGATAAAAAGGTGTTCTGGGTTCAACGACTCCTTGGTCTGATCATGAGGCTGGAGGTGGGGGTGGTAGGTAGATGACTGCTGAGGCTGTTGCTGTTGTTGTTGTTGGGACCCCCACCAACCACCGTAGACTGGGTCAGTTCTCAGACCAGAGCTGCCTGAGTCTGGTTTAGCCATCTGAGGTCTTGGGGCATTCAGAGGCTGAGGCTGTGGATGGAGCTGAGAATGAGACCTTGGCTGCTGTTGTTGCTGGGGCTGCTGGGGTTGTGAGTCAGTACCGTGGTGGTGAGCCCAGCTGTTCTCCAGGTTCCTTGTGGCTATGAAACTATCAAGGCGTGCTGGGGGTGGAGGAGGACGAAGAGCAGCATAAGGGTTTTGGGAGGGAGCCACCAAGGTAGCCTCTTGGTTACAGAATGTGTTGTTGTTAGTATGGCCAGCATTGCCATTGTGGCTATTGTGGTCAGCATTGTTAGTTTGGCGATACTGTTGTGAGATAACCTCCATGGAGCGATACAGCTGGTCCATGGTCTTTGAATTGGACTGCAGAACCTGGCTAGGGTGGTAAATGGCCTTCACATACTTGAGATCAGCGTAGTGGTTGAAGGAGCTGGGCTGCAGATCGTCCGGGAGGAAGGGAGAGGGGTAGTCTGGGGCAGTGGATCCACCAGAGAAGGAGCTGTAGGCAGAGTCTCCTTTGCCGTGTTGGTGGTGGGTGAGCTGGTCAACAATGCTGCTGTTGGACTTGGCTGGGGAGAGCCGGCTGACAGGCAGGCTCAGAGGATGCAGGTCCACGTTGCTCATTCTCTCAAAGTGGAAGTTGTAGGAATCCATGGAGGACTGGGGTGGATTGCAGGAAGGGAGGGGCAGGGAGTGTGAATAACTTGACTCTATCTGTGTATATCTGTTTGTGTTGATGCATATGTGTATGCCATGTAGGTGAAATCTGGAAATTATCGACAGCACATTTGCACCAGGTTGTCCGTCACTCTCCAGTGCAATTCAGGTCATTTTCTTGGCTCCTGATCATGGACTGAAAGCATCCACAAATGGTCTGCTCAGTAGCTCCTAGGGGACAAAACACAAACACAACACAGACTGGTTATCAGGGCGGAAATCATAAGCCAGGACTCATGCTCCAGTTACACCTGCAACAAACGGCAGCAGAACAGGGAAAGGGTTTGTCAAAATCCATGGGTTCTGAAACTCCAAGGAAATGACCAACACTCTATTTTTGTGTCTATGTGTGTGTGTAGTTCTCACAAACATTATAGTGTATCACCATTTTAAATGCAAATCAAATGTTTGTCTAAGTAAGATTGTCAACATGGCATGTCCACTGGGTTAAAAGCAGCACAGCTGCACAGCCACATCAAAGCAAAACACCTTCAAGGCTCATCTACAGTGTTTATATTTTATAAAAATCTCCAAGGAAGTCTTGGCAACAAGTTTGGAAAAGCTTGTCTGTGGAAATAAGGTTGCGATTTTAGCAAGGTGCTTGCATAAAAGAGCACGTCACCAACAAAAAAAGTTTTTCCCACATTTCTAAGTCAATTTCCTACGGTGTAGTTGGAAGACTTACTTTTCAGACAAAATGTTGCTCCCTGGGTTTTAAGTTTTAAGAGAGAAATGGTAAACACCCTGCTCTGTTGAAAGTTGTTTCTGTCCATCTACAGCTGGTGCCACTTTTGTCTTTGTCCACCAAAGTCCTTCACAGGTTTAAACGAGTTTCTACCTAGCCAGCACAGCAGAGGTCTTGGTACATAGCAGCACCAGGGGAAATCCTTTAACTCTGCTTATTAAGACTCCAATCTCATTTGACCCCTCATTCTTCATTCATGTAGGATTTCTCCTTGATGCTCAACCCATGGTCACTGGGTCATTTCACAGATACATATTTTACAAAACTATTAGTTTGGATTTTTTTCCATTACCAGACTTGAAAAGCAGGAGAAAGGTAGTACAACCTGCTCTTTTTTTAAACCTTGTTTTGTATTGTAAATTTTGTTGTTTACTGCTTATTACAACTATCATTTTCAACATTTGCTCCTGTTGTCTTTATTATAATGTTCCTAACTGCTTTGGCCGTATCTTGGCAAGGTGTCACTTGCAAAAGAGGTTTTCCCAAAAAGTTTCATTTTAAAAAATTTCAAACAAATATAAAAAAAATTATTCACTTAATTGCAAATTCCCTAATGAATGGAACAATAATCTCACAGTTTTATGTCAGTTTGAAGTGGCACAAGTTACAGCAGTCTATAAATTTATATGTGATTCTACAAAGTAAAGATAATATCACAAGGATATATCAGAATAGATACAGTATTTTATACAGATATAGGTCTGGGGTTTGTATTATACTACAGCAGTAACCTGTTGTTTTGAAGGTGTTACTAATGTTCAGACTTCATATAAACAAAAATAAAAGTGTCAAATGCTATTAAACTATCCACTTCTATACCGCCAATAGTTGGAGCAAGATATACAACATATCACACATTTTCTTGTTTCACTGCTCATACAGCTAATGTGGCTTGGCTTTGTAGGGCAGTAAAGTTAACCACCTGTTGAAGGAGTCTGTCTGCCGCTTTGCACCGACAAGGCCTCTAATTAGGGGCCTTTAGGATGGCGGTGCACGTTGCAGCACACACATGAAAATATGCCAGGAATTTCATATCGACCTGCAGAAATATTGGGGGATTAGTCATGTGACAGATGTTTAACGTGTCATGCAGCACTGTGGCAAGTTAAGACTGTTCTACCTTTTCCTCCCTGGCTCTTATTTCTTTACCTAAAATGCGTTTATTATAAATAACAATTCCCTGGTCGCTGGAATAATTGCTGCATCTGTTGTGTGTGTCAATATAATGAAAATGTAAAGTGTAACAACTGGGGTGAGATCAGACTTCCACTTGATTAGACAAGCACTATGTCTGACTGAGACAAGGCACAGCTCATCAGGAAACCTTTGCATCATGTTACTGACAGAAGCTGCAGTGTTTCATCTACATTCATTCAGCATTAGTGCAACACCACAGAAGAAAACTACCATCACTGCAAGAAAAGTGTGAAAATTTTGTTTTTACTCTATTTCCCATAAAGAGCATAAGCACACCCAATGTTTAGACGAGCCAGAATTTCCCCCCATAATATCATGTTCAAAAAAAGAACAGTTTTAGTGATAGAACTAAAACAGGAAAAGAAGAGGACAACCAAAATGTGGCCACAGACAGTTTGCGATCTTTTGAAACACTGGAGGCTGGTTTGGAGCAATAATCCAGAGCCAAATGTGAGACATGCATA
>OMLB01039496.1:28160-43395 GCA_900302555.1 Myripristis jacobus | reverse complement strand
TAGAGGGTTGCATATGTATGTATAAATGTGTGCGTATGTGTGTGTGTGTGTGTTTGCTGTTATTGTTGTTGTGCCCAAGGCGATAATGGGTCTCTCACACGTTAGAGCGAGCTGGCACATGGAGCTCTCTCTCTCTCTCTCTCTCTCTTTCTTTCTCTCTCTACCAGCCTGTAATAAATCTCCATCTGTGCATGCAAAAGCCTTCCTCTTCTTCCTCCTCTTCCTCTCCTAAGCAATGATGTCATTCACGTCAAGGTGAATGTTCCTGTGATTTAAACAGAACAGACAAGACATTTTTACATTGTTTTTCTATTTTTTTTTTTTACCGATGCTCAGGATCTGATATAACTGTCCCATGTGATATCAAACGCGGATGAGAGCTTATGTGAAAGAAAGCAGACGGGTGAATGTCGGTATGTGGAAATCCTACCGTGACACTTCCATGAGGTTCAGCTGTAGATCTTGGATGCCTTCGCTCTATATAACGATTATATCTAGAATAGAATATAATAGAAGCCTTTATTGTCATTGTGTACATTGCGGACATTACATTAGCTTTCTGCCTTTATACCCATTATTAATTATAGATCATCACTCTTATTTCAACTCTGAAAGTGTAAAAATCAATACTAAACTGGTGCTGATATCAGTCCACACCTACCAGACTTAATTTAAGGCCTTTATGGAGTTTTGAACTGCAGCTTCAGAGGCGTATGAGCTCTTTGACTGGACACACAACTCCGCAATCAACGCCTGTCACCTCACTGTACTTGTCACTGAAGAATCAACACTCATTGACCGCGGTGATAGTGTGGAATCGGTCCGATCTTGACAATCCGCCTTGATGCCAAACTGTGGCTGTAATCACAATCAAGGTTGTGTATGCAGCGAATTTTCCAGAGTTTATGAGTGCTGACTTTTCAGTGGCGGTTGTTTGGAGCTGACGAGTCCAGCCTGTCCATTGTTCAAAACTATCAGGAGAGTGTAAATCAGCTCTGATGGGCACAGATTTGAATAAACTCTGGCTATGCAGATTTCTGACACTGACAGTTTCACATCCCAGACGCTGGTTTCCAAACTCAACATCAGTCTGGACTACTGCAGGTCAAAGGAATGACTGACTCTGCTGGTTTGAAACCCTAACGCGCTCAGCAGCTCATAAACTGAACTGTAGCAGCACTCACAGGCGTTATGACCCTTGACAGAAACACACCGAGAGCCACAGGCAGCTTATGACTACCCACTTGTGTAACCATGGCTACTGTATCATCAACACCATCTATCTTCCTACAGTATTATCATTCCTGTCAGCATAGTTGTGCTGGATCTGTGATCTAATAGCCCTTTCCCTTAAGCAGGAACTGTCCCCAGAGTGCAGGAACCGTTTTGAGGAACCAGGAACCCATATCCATGTTTCCACTGGAGAAACTTGCCGCCTCTTTTTGCCCTGGTGGTTGAGTTTCTGGGCTTCAAAGTTGAGTTTCTGCAGCTGAGGTAGCACTCTCTGTGTTTCTGGTGATTGTTGGGGTGGAAGTTTAGGTCTGAACATCCCTGAATCTTAATGACGCAAGCAAGGCAGAAGATTGTTTGAGAGGAAAACACATCGTTCATCTCCCATTTGTGACTCTACACCATGTTTCAGTTGATCTGTGTTATTCTAGGTACAGGTAACTGCGGTTTTCTCTTTTCAGTCTCATTTTCAGCCTCGGTGCACCTCCTCTTCTGCAAAACCAAATGCAATATCACAGCACCAGGAACTGCCCATTAGTCCAAAGGCCCATTAATCCGAAACCCCAGCAATCCAACAAACGTCCTATTGGACTCAAAGCCTGCTAGTCCGACGACCAGTTATCCCAGAAACAAACAGAATTTTTCAGAAACCCCTATTTGTCTGAAAAATGTCCATTCGGGAAATTCGGTCAAGTTGAGGCCTTGGTTTCCTCTGGTTAAGGTTAGGCTAAACAGGAGTGGATGGAATGGATGAACTCCAACAACTCCGGAGTGTGTATTTTCAAAGCAATGGGCCTTCCGAGCAATGTTTTGTTTTCTGGATAGCAGGTCGTCGGACTAATGGGCCCTCAGTCTAATGGGCCATTTTTCTGACTACTGGGGTTTTTGAATAATGTGCCATCAGACCCGTGGCATGGCACCACACCAAGACAGGATTAAATGATCATGAAAATCATAACAGCTTCCTCATCTTTCATCTTTATTGCTTTGCTGTTGTCGTTCACAATGGTGTGGAGTGGAAACACACTCAGGAGCTTAGGGGACTCTGTTAGCTTCCTGAACCCTCTTCCTACAGCAGGACCCAGGAACCTTGGCCCCGGGACTTTGTGGTGGAAAGGCGGGCATTTGTCAGGCAACATCCTGTTAAGCAAAACCTTAGCGAGCCAAATGGTTGCTAAAGCAGGAAGAAATTACTAGGTGAACACAGGATAAATTGGTTTTACATCTTGGGTTGGGAGTTTTAGAAGAAAAGGGTCCAAAGAAATAAACTCTAGCCTGCATAAAGTCAGTAGGAAAGTTTAGCTTTATTGCACTTTGTAGACATAATCCGTAGAGTCGTTCTTCTTACGTGGATTTGTTTATTTACTACCTTTGTTCCATTTCACATAGCTCGCTTTTTCCCCCTGTCAGCCTTTTAAGCATGCTAATATAAAAATGATTGTTCTCTAATCATATTCTTTCTTCTGGGTTATTGTTCCACTGCTGCGGGTCAGGCTGGAACAGATTCCCTGCCAATGATGGTAAAAAAGACCATTTCACTAATGCTGTAATGGTTGCACAATGGGGTTGTATTTCACTTATTTTATGAGTGGTGGAGAGAGAGAGCTCGGGGCTTCATGTGCTTCTGGCTGAGACGTACGTTTATGTGTGTGTGTCTATGAGTGTGTGTGTGTGTGTGTTTGGGGAATTTGGCTTGTTAAATCAAATACTCTCCATACTCATTGTCTCCCAGTCCCAGCCTTGCAACAAATCTCCCTTACATTTTACCTTCTGTTCATCTTCAAATTCATATCTTCAGCTGTTACCTAAAGAGAAGGGGGACGAGGACACGCACATGCATGTCTCCTCTTTCTTGTCGTCTTCCCTCTCTCTTCTAGTTTTTGCTGCGTCTCCCCATGCTGCCTTATCTACTAAATCTATAAAAATATTCCTCAAAAACGTTTGCGTTTCTTCTTGTTTAATTTGGGAGCTGCAGGGAAGGGCCTCTCGGTGCTTATTAAAGTCGGGTTATTACCTCAGGGGTGCATTCAACGCTCTATTAAGCTGTTTGGCTTCTTTGTAAATCTTTGATGTGCTGGCTGTTGAGGTATGATGTAAAACTTTGTGTAATGATCGTCACCAGGGGAGTAGCAGTGAGGTTCTCCCCACTGGGTTTGTTAGTGCAGTTATTTTGAGCCGCGTAGTTCCAACAATAGCCTGTCTGTTTGATTAAGATGTGTTTATTTGGTTGTTATTATGGGTTATCAGGTGGATCTCAATCCAGGCCTTGCAGGATGGGCTGTTTTCCCTCAGTAGATAGTGCCATCCCCTATCCTCCTGGCTAATACCAGCTGATTGCTATCACCCTATCTGTCAAGCAGACCTGGGTCAGACAGAAACTAGAAATAACTCTTAGCGTTTGTTTTAATCTTCTCAGTGTACCCAACGGGGCGGGGTTTACCACATTGGAACAATTGGGGATAGCATTAGGTGAGTTGAAAACCACAGAAAAATATGCTAAATGCTGTCAGACGCTTTGCTGGTTGTCTAAACCCCCCGACAGTCTCTGTCTTGCTCTGAGTGGCAAACGCCACCCATCTGGTCGTCCCAGTTGGAGAAAAGGAATGCCAAGAATTATTTGTAAATGCTGCTTGATCCAGGCCGGCTGTCAGTCACTGCTGGTTTGAGTGAGCACTGAAAAAAACAACAACTCCACCTTCACCAACGAGTAGTTTAGTCCCATTTTCAGGGTTAAAATCTTGCTTTTCTTCAAGTAAGGTAAAAAATCTGCCAGTGGGATGAGATAATCCCACTTGTTTCCATTGCTAATCAACTTATTCCCAGAGTCAAGTCACAATTTCTTGATACTAGTGCCTTATTCAGCTTTGTTTCAACATATTTATACAGCAAAAGTGAAACTACACCGGAAACAAGTGTGATTGTCTCATCCCGGCCGATTTTTTCATATTTTAAGAAAAGCAAGATAAATCTCAGCCCTTTAAAATGCAAACTGATTGTGCATTAAAGTGGCTTAAAGGTAAGGAGCGGAGGAACTTGCCAGACGTGATTAATGATGTGGAGAAGCTGCAGTGACAGACACGGAGATGGGAGTGTCAGTATCAGACCTCAGAGGCGGCCCCGATAGCACAGACAATCTGAGTCAGCAGATTAGATAGGATTACACGGTCTGCCTCTTGATATTCTCTCTTGGGGGTCTTTATCTAAACATTTTGCTTCTTCATTAGCTGTTTTTTTAATGACTGTCTCTGCAGAGGCCTCATGGTTTTTTTTTGTTGTTGTTTTTGAAGTCAGTTCATATCATTTTATCATGTAAAATGGTGAGAGTAACAAAATACTCTCATGACTCCTGTATAACTAAATATCTTTTTTGTGTACTTGCACGTCTTAAAGGATTTCCTAAGGTCAGCAGTTTTAATGGTGCTCAAGTATGTATCTATTGAAGTGTTAAATTCAAATCAAATACATATTTTGCATATTCAAATTCAAATTTTCTGGGCACTAGAAGGCATTAGAGGTGACCGCTCAGTCAGCAGGGGAAGAGGAATCTGACTTCACTTTTATATGCGCTTTATTTTGTAAAGAGGTTTTCTTTCATCCAAAGAATGCGGTTTGAACTCTCTGTTGTTGCTCCTGTGTAACAGTGCTGTCTTTCATAAAAAAAGTCACTCTAACTCTGCACTGGGTACTTCAGTATTTCACCAGTATTTTCTCTTTACTTATACCCACATAAAGTTACAGCATTTGTGCTTGTGTGGGATATTTTTGCTCTCTCTTTCCACTCTTTTAGTAAAACAAAGACAAAGGGATGGTTGTCAGTACACCTTGATAGATGAGTGACAGGTTCCAGTCCTTAACCGCTATTTTCCAACTCTCCAAAAGTCTTTATCTGCTTAATTTCAGCTGCAAGTAAAAGAAATCCCAACCATAACCCCAGAAACCTTTCCCTGATCAACTCTTTTATCTGCTGGAGTGTCTGGTTTCACTGTTACCGGACAGGAGGCAGTGGGTGGAAGAGAATGACTAAGAAATAACTATCGTCACTGTGGGAGACTTGTGGGAGTGTTTACTTCCACTTACCGGACAATGGTGCCCCAAAATCACTGATTTACTGCTGTATCATGACGGTGGAAGTATTAGCGGGGCTGTATCCATTAAGGCTGTGAGTCAGGGACAGGGAGGACAGGCTCTGCCGGGTCTCTCTGCAGGCAAAAGGCCAGACTCTGTGGCTCGAACGGAGAGGACTTAACCTGGAGGAGTGGCCGGAGAGACCTAAATCACTTTTTAGAATGGCTTTTGGAATTTGGATTAGCAATTTGGATCCTGATTTAGCAATTTAACAGTTCATCACATAGACAAACTGCTCTCGATCCAAAGGGCTTTGGCTCGCCCCAGTCTGCGTTTTTATTGACTTTGTACTGTGGAGAAAACACATAATCGCACTTATTGCCGCGCTCATTTTTCATATTTGAGCTGAGAGCTGAACCAGTCGCCTATGTGCTAATGCTGTTACATGACACCTCGGCCCATGTCTTACTTAAAAACTATTCTTAGGGGTAAATTAGAAAATAATTGTTTCTTTCATTCCGCTTTTCTGCAGATATGTGTTTTTTGTACGACGGCGCTGATGTATTCCTGTCCCCGGCCAAAGCCAAGAGGAGGACACGCACGTTAAAAATGAAATGATCTGCTATGTTTTCCTCCCTGTCTGCAGTTTCTCATAAAAAGGCACATCATGATTTAGTTTTACTCTGAGATGTCTGACAAGAGCTCCTCTGCTGCGCGTCTTTGCCAAGGCTGAAATCACATTAAGCTGTCTGGCTTGTTCTGGACGTTATTGTTACGACGGGTCAAGATGGAGTTTTATTGGATCCTCTAAAGTATTATTACCTTTTGTTCAGGTTTCCAATCACCTTGTTACATCCAGGATCTGTTTTATCAGTTTCAGAGAGGGTTCATAATGCAGGCACTTCAACGGGGACGGCGGCTTCTGTGGGACTCGAACCTGTGACCCTCCAGTTTCAGGACAGTCCCGTCCCGCCGCGCTCCCGCCTCACCTCATGGCTGAAGCTCCCAACTCTGTCTCTATTTCTGTCCCAGAAAACACCGGCTGCTCTCCGGCGGTGTCGACAGCCATGACAGCTGTGCTAATCTGGATAATTCAGTCACCTAGGATTATATTTGCTCTTAAAATCTTATTTTTTCTCAAAACAAATGCAATTTTCTGCCCATGGGATGAGATAATTGCTGTTTATTTGTCTCTGTGTGTCCAGTGTGGTGAAACATCACAGCAGAAGGCAGACTGCCCCGCTCATCTCATGGAAATGATTCAAGAAAATTCTTTAAACATATTAATTTGCTTTGGAAACAAGCAAATTGATCTCATCCAGTTGGCAGAAATCTTCCCTTTTTTAAAAAATATTTTCACATTTAATACTCGATTAAATTGTTGGGACGGATATTTTTGTGGTGCCGGGATTATCAAGGCTGTTATCAAGGCTGTCACAGCTGTCAGCGCTGGCAGACACTCGGCTATCTGCGATGTAAGAGAACCGCAGACGGCTGTAAATCTTCGTTTTTCTTGACCTTTCGGGTTATGTTGACAGATTGTTTTCTAACCTGCATCCCATTTTCCTCACCGCATTGTACTTCACAATTTGCGCTATAATGAGTTTGAACTCCTTTGTCATTTTCTGGTTTTCACAGCGAAAGACACGAGCCAGAACTTGACAAAGAATATGAATATGAATTGGTAAGAATTGCCTCGCTTGGGTCTTTCCCACAGTTTTCAGTTTGTAGCATAATCAAAACTCTATATTATTTATTTATAGCGTGTGACATCCCTTCCAGATTTAAATTTTTACATCTACAGACTAAGTACAAAAACTCTGCGTGTAAAGCAGGAGACATTTCCGGTGTGGATCGTCCACACTTAAAACTTTCAGCGAGGAACTGAAGGACAGGCGAAATGATGGAAATCTCAGTAATTATCATAAGAAGTGACTGATGTGTAAAATGCGAAACGTTCCAGGAAAAAAGTGTCATCGGTTGATATTTAAAGTATGATTGTATTGGCAGTTGCGGCAGTAATGGAGCTGGTGGAAAGGGATGCATTTCAGAGGATAATCACAAGGGTTTCTGGAGCGGTAGAGCATATGGAACTATAATAATAATTATGATAATTATTACTATTGTTGTTATTGTTGGACCGCATCTGCTGAGGGACATGGATGGTCAGACTGACAGACAGAAAAATAGATTGCCTTGCGCTTAATCTGTTCGGAGCGAGAGAAATGAAAACTCCTCGTGATTCAGCTGGATATGAGATCCAGTTGTGCACCAGCTCATTCGTGACATCAGTGGTTTGGCCTAGTTACCATCTACATTTTGTTCAGGTCGCTCTGATTGCTCTTCCTATGCTTTGAGAAAATCTGTCTCCAAGCAACATTTTTGATGTTGTTCAAAATACTGACTTTTTTTTTTTGGAGTGGGGCATTTGAGACGTGGACAGAGAGAGAAACAGAGAGAGAGAGAGGCAGAAATTGTGTGTGTGTGTGTGTGTGTGTGTACATGCAACCTCCACGCATGCATTTCTACAGTATCCCAGTGGATCATTTTGAAAATGGCCTCAGATCCTCTGATAGGAGTTGGCCTGTGAGCGATGGAAACTGTGCCCTTTGTTTCTGGCTGCGTCTTATTTTCCACCACCTTCTTCCCTCCGTACCTGCTCTTAACGAGATCTCCTGTGTCAGATTCGGCGCTCTGGCCCAGCAACCCGCGCTCTGGTAATTGCTCGGGACACCAAGGGGTGAAAAGCATATATGCGAAGTTTCTTTCTTTCTTTTTTTTTTTAAAGGATTGAGAAACACTTGACTATTGTTATGAAACTGGGATTTGAGGGGCCACATATGCAGAATCATCTCATGTAAAGTCATGATAAATCTAGTGCTCTTTTCTTTTTTTTTTTTTGGTCTGCAAATAGTTGAAACCTGTTCAACAGCAGCTGGCTCAGGTACGCTGGTGGGCCGCTAACAGCACAAGATTCTGGTGCTGCTCAGTGCACACCTACTCTCTTTCCCCACTAACCCGCAGCTTCATCTTCTTGGCACAGTTTGCGCTCCACTGAAATCCTTTAGACGTTAAATATATTTGAGGCGTCCGGGAAGCCAAGAGCCATTACGGCTGTCAGGAAGAAGGCCGACTTCCAGCAGTAGAGTAGAATAGACTCACTAATAGATCATGAGTGAAGATTTGGGGAGAGGGGGAGGAAGGATTCCCATTGCACTCAGTGTGGTTTGGCTCCTTTGAAACCTAATGAAGGCTCAACCTGTCCTCGGCCAAAGAACAATGAGACAAATTAGCTTGTACATTTAGCTCCCATGTAAAGAGTTTCTCCTTCCTCGGTGCTGTAAATGAGGATGGCAGAGTGTTTTCAGCCTGCAGAAATGTTTTTCAAGTAATTGACAAATGCAATTTGTTAGTTCAGCCTAAACACTGAGATTTAGCTGGATTCAGCTCAATATAGCCTTTGTTCAAACAGAGGGAAGGAAGGAAGAGAGGGAAGAAAGAAAAAGAAAGAAAGAAAGAATGAAAGCCTTTGTTCCTTTGTTCAAACAGAGGGAAGGAAGGAAAGAAGGGAGGAAGATAAAAGAAAGCAACCAAGAACGAAAGCAAAATCAAGAACAAATGAATTATTGAAAATGAAAGATAAAAAAGTTTAACCGTATACAGATGGATCAATTATGTAAGCTGGGGTAAAGCTGGACAGTGGATTGAATTGTCTCTCGCGCTGCAGGCTCTGTGTAATTTGCCGATGTGCTGCCTTGTGTTGACAGTGGCTGATCGGAGACAGGGACAGCCACTGTGGGATCATCTGCTCGCGCTCGCAGGGGAAGCCGGTGTGTGGCTCGGACGGCCGGAGCTATGATACCGGCTGTGAGCTGCAGAGGGCGCGCTGCAAAAATCGGACCCTGACGCTGGCGCACCGCGGCCGCTGCCGAGGTGAGCAGGACAACACAGCTGTCTCCCATTTTCCCTTCAAACGTGACATTCTTTCTCCCATAAAATAAGAGATTCTGGATCCAGCGACTGGTTGCATCAGTTATGTTTAAGTTCGGATGCAAGCTAGTTGAAACACGTGCTTTCTACATAACTTTTTACACAATAATAAATGTAAACCAGATGTGATGTTGGACACCTAACCTTAAGCAGGTGTAATTGTTACTTTACACATTAAAATATTATAATGATAGTGGTAGCTTGTACTAGACTACTAGACTAGCTTTATGTTATAAAAATAATATTAACCTCAAATGCAAATTCATAATTAATTCATTAATTCATTATTCATGTGCATACAAGCACACAAAACATACCTTTCTCTAATTAGCGGTGAATGAATGAAGGTAACGTTAAGCACTGTTGATGGTTATTCTGGAAGTTCTGAAATTTACATTTTTGGTGTTTAATAACCAGTTTGCACATGATGAAGGCTTTACTAATTTATAAGACATTCCTCGAGAGCATGCTTCTTAAATTAGTTATTAATTAGATAAAGAAACTAGTTGTTTCTAAGAGCTTTGTGCACTTTACTACAAACTCAGTGACAGATTTACAGCTTTTTCAACTCAGGGGTGTAAACGTGTTGCTGTTGACTACATTCACTGCTAATATTGAATATTTTAGCTTTCAAGGGTTCTTATTAGGCATTTCTTTATTTGTTTAAACAGACTGTGATAGGAATTGGAGCAATATTAAAAAAATTTCTTTGGTCCATTAAACAAGGTTTATGCAACATATATGCTCTATATTTGTTATAAATTCAGTAATAAATTGATTTGGTAATAACTGGCACAGGACTTCAAGCGATATCCATCACAAACCTCCAAATTTGGGACTACCCACGGTTCTAAAAGTGACATTTTTGTCTTTCAGGTAAAAACTGGGTGAGGATCGATCAGCCACCAGTAGCTCCGGCTCCGACGTCGTCCTCTGAGGGGAGGGACCTGGAGCTGAAAGGTGAGGACCTGGCAGCCAAACACTTTGAGGAGCAGCTCTGGAAATCACAAGACAATGAGCTCAGAGGAGTAGTTTTTTAGCGGAAGCTGGCTATGAGTGGTTCTGTTGTTCACTCTGGCCTGGTGGCAAGTCCAGAAACTAGTTTTCACCTAAAATGCTAAATTATGCACCTTTCCCAAACCTAAACCACACTGATGATTGTGTACTGCAAACTTTGGGAATATATTTTGCAGGTTTTTTTTTTTTTTTTTGACTGTTCAGCTTGCTCCTAAAGTGAACACCAGCGACTGGGACTGAACGAGAAGGTGTCTTTCATTTTACGCCCCTCGGTAGGCGTGTAAGCTTTTGCAGACCAGGATCACACACTTCCTCAGTCTCTGGATGCCAGCCACTCAACAACAGCAGAGATTGATAGGTCTAGAGTCAAGGTTGGAACTTGGCATTTGTCCCCCTTTTTTCAGCCTCCTGCCCATTAGAAAAACAACAATCTCAACCAAATCCATTTTTGGAGTGATTTTTGTTCCCTCTGTATGGTAATGCGTGGTTTAGTTTCATAATATCGATGATCTGCCAAGGAAAGGAAAGCTCACTCGACCTTTGCAGATGCAGCAGGCCTGTTTTGTTGTAAAGTAACTGCTGCCTGATTTAAAAAGGCAGCTCACGAACCGAGCCTTATTTACAGCGGCAAAGCCTGGCAAAAGCAGAGAGATTTGGATTAAAAAGTGCACAACAGCGCATAAAGATTGCTAATATTTAAGACAAACCCACAAAAAAGCAACAACAGACATAAAACTATGCATTACACAGTTATAGGAACCCACACAGCTGTAAATCAACATTCAATATCTCTAAATTTTTAGAATCTAGTCCATGAAAACTGGGATTTTTTTCACCTGCTATTCCTCAAGAGGAGCATGTTTTGTTTTTCTGACATCAGTCCATTTTTTAAAAGCATAAATGTCGCTATTTTGAAAAGACATATATCTAATTTTGGAACAGAACACGTTATATCGTCATCTTTCCTTTTGAAGTATCTGGTCAGGATTTTGAATTTGTGTAACTAGCATGGGAAAAAAACATAAGCCAAGGAATAATGACAAAAATTAAAATAGTTGAAAGCCCCTGGTCATGTGTCTTCCCAGTAAGCTAAATTGTTGTTAACAAGCAGTTTGGACCCTCAGTGGGACAGGGGTCGTCTCCACATTTAGCCTTAAATCACACTCAAGTTTTAAAAATTCATGTTTTACATAAGCACTGTCTGTCCCTCACGATGACATCACCATCATCCAGTTTTGGCACTGCCAGTCTTCCAGTCGAGAGGAGGCAACGTGTCTGTCTCCTCTCAGGGGTCAGAGTCTGTTTTTTATATTTATTTATCCAGGGAAGGGGTTTGCCAGCAGGCAGAGGACTGTGGTTGTACTGGGCAGCGTCCTGGTGTGAATGTGTACACAATAACTGTGAACATGAAGCTCGGCCACTGAGCGACTCTGCAGGGGCAGCTGGGGCTTGAATTCAACTAAAAACAGCAGTCATACTGATGGGCTTTTGAACCAGCGACCTGCTGATTTCAAGTCTGCTGCTCTAAGGTTTAGGCCACTGCCATCTCTGCCCCACTAAAGCCGGTCTGGCTCATCAGAGCTGCGGCAACACGCGCACATTTTCCACAGACTCTTTAAAATAATAACATACATTAACACAAATTTCCCGTGAGCTTTGGCCTCACAGTATTTTGCTCACAGCTCACCTCAGTCTACCCACACTGGACTCTGTCCTGCATATGGCTT
This sequence comes from Myripristis jacobus, assembly GCA_900302555.1. Taxonomy (NCBI): domain Eukaryota; kingdom Metazoa; phylum Chordata; class Actinopteri; order Holocentriformes; family Holocentridae; genus Myripristis; species Myripristis jacobus. Next base: position 31,366 of record OMLB01039496.1, on the reverse strand, counting down.
TTAGTTTACACCAGACGGGCCCAGAGAGAGAGAGAGAGAGGGAGAGAGAGAGAGCAAGAGAGGTCAGCAGGTGGTTTACGTTTTCCCCTGTACAGACAGTATTGAAGCCTTTGTAACGTGACACACTTTCAGTGACCTGCACTGTTCACTGAGCACTGCTGCACAGAGATAGGATGTTGTATTTATGGTAGTGGTAAACGAAACATATTCATTCTCTAAGCACAAGTCTTTGATTTGTCTGTAACTGTGATGTAAAACATTATTTATTTTTTAGGGCTGATGAACAAAATCAGTATGGATGTGCAAAATTGTTCTGCTTTCGCTAAATCTTGTTGAAGGGGCAGGAGGGACTTCAGTGGGATTCCCTCTTTCTTCTAAACCTTATAGTCAACAAAGGAGACGCCACTGTAATAACTGATAACACTTATAACACATATTTGAAATGACCCTGAAAATATATAAACACCTCCAAATTGATTGAAAACCGAAAAGTTTTACTTTTGCTGTGTCATCAAACTCTGAGGAATGCAAAAGATGTTGCAAAACGAATTTATGATTTTTCCTCTCCAACACAACTGAGCTGCACAGGACTGAAGTTGCACTCAAGTTGCACATGTAAAGTCTTTCTTAGGATTTTATGATATTCCAGAAATTCCATGACCAGTGGCAACCCTGGTATCATTTTTATGATCGACTGGATGATCTAATGGCGATGCAGTAAAAGTAAAAACTGAATGAGATGAGATGAAAGAATGAAATTTGCTAATTATCACCTACTTAACTCTGAAATCCATGACATTCATTAAGGGTTACCTAATAATGAATTAATATGTGTTAATGACGACTGAGATTTGTCATTCCTCTTCTTCATCCCAGTTTGTCTCGTGAATTAAAATGCATAAAGGGCTTTTTGTTACTTGTGCAACTGAGTGTTTGCAGTGGCTTTTGAATGGATGGGCACTGGCACAAATAACTGACCCTGTAAAATTATTGGGAGTGAAAGAGTAATAGCCTTTCCTTTCCTCAATAACCACCATCAAGATGCCCTTTAGCAAGGCACTTGATACCCAAACACTTGCACTGCAGCTACTGAAGACTGGGTTTGCTGCCAGGTGAGAATATGTATAACTATGAATGAGAAACAGGGCATTGTTGGACAAATTCAAACATTTTTAATCTTGATTGTCTTTGCGTTACAGATGCAGGTCAGTCGAAGTGCCGCGTCGAGAGGAGCCAGGCTCTGGAACAAGCCAAGAGACCCCAGGAGTCCATGTTCATCCCAGAATGCAACGAGGATGGGACATTTGCCCAGGTCGGTCTCAGGGCCACCACGCTTTATTGCGTTCTTTCACTCCTCGTCTTTCTTTTCCTCTCACTCTCTCTTTTTTTCGATTGCATGCACTAATTTGACATTCTGATTTTTGGCATGTTTTTATACTTGTGTTGACCTTGTTTTTTAGCACATAATGACATAAATCCTTCCCGCAGGTCCAATGCCACACTCTGACCGGTTACTGCTGGTGCGTCACCAGCGATGGGAAGCCAGTGAGCGGCTCCTCGGTGCACAACAGGACCCCAGTGTGTTCAGGTACTGGGCAGAAGGGCATGGATGCCTGTGGGTGATTTATCCAGGGTTTCTCAAACGTGACTTCAAGCTGTAATCTCCTTTGTTTGATACAAGTTGCCACTGTGAACATCTCCTGCTCTGCCTTAGCTCTGCGCAGATGTGTGTTTTTATTAAGGCAAGTCTTTCTTGGAGGCAGAGATGCTTCTGTGGCAGAATTAATATTATTGGTTGGCTTAAATCTCAGTGGGCGGAGTCACATGGGCAAGAGAAGGTGAAACTAATCTAATGAAGCCTGGTGCTGTTGCTGATCTGATCGAAACAGATTAAAACTAGTTGTAAGAGCCTATAGCTTTCTAGATGAGCTGTCTGACTAACCTGCTGACCTAAATGCTGTGGTTATGAATTAATGCATATTTTTAGGAACCAGCCAGCTCTGCTCTTATTAAACTTTCCTTCTCATGCATCAAAATGCACAAATTCGCAACATAGCTTTGCATGTTGCACATACCTGCCTCGCCAAATGATGCCCACTAACGTTTTGGGCAAATAGTCCAGATTGTGGTGCTAAAGCAGCTGCCTAAGCTATGAAATGTTAAAACAAAAAGAATAATGATTAAAAAAAAAAAAAATCAACACTACATGCTACAGGTCAGAAAGTTTTTGAGGTTGCCAGCCCAAACGAGAGGAAACGTTTGTATACTTTATTCTAAGGCCGACCTCTCTGTTTTTATTGCATCTAACTGAGTTTAATAGTCCCTGGATTACATGACATAATTACGATGGCTCTGCCTCTTCCTCAGTAACTTCAAACCAGATGAACTGGTACAAAACAGTTTATTTTTTTGGTATGAGTGACATTATAAGCATAATAAATCTGCTTTACTCGTTTTCATCTGGTGGGCTGGCTCCGCTCACCGCTGCCATTTTGATTTATTTTTTGACCAGAGATCCCTTCAAGTTTGCCGGTTAGCTATCTTGTGCTCTGAAAATCTGAGGTTGTTTTGCTCTGCCCGCTGAGGTTTAACTCAATCACTGAGAATATTTCTGCCTCCGAGGAATCTTTGTATGGCTAAAACTCCAATCTGATAGCGGGGCAGGGTATTTCCACTCAGTATCTCTTTGGGTTGCAGAAGCGATGTAGAAAGCGGCTTAAAACTGTGTATTTCTATGGTGGCTAAGGCACATCTGTGGGATCTTTGTGCCAAGAGTGCTTGCAAGATAAGGTATTGGGGTTTTGGCCAGTTCAGTTGCTTCATGTAGTGGATTTTTTTTTTTTTTCATATTTAAAAAGAAAACAACTGGGAATCATTTGGGGCTGAGATTGAGAATAAAGGCTTTATCATTATTATGTGAATTACAGGTTCATTATAGATTTTTAAATTGAGTAAATTATGAGTGAATTAACCCCCGAATCTGCAGTGTGCAAAGATGACCACCGCAATAAATCAACTTTTGGCCGGGTGACCTGCCTGCTGAGGAGGGGTGCAAGGTGACCGCGGCCTTTGGGTTACAGTTAAAGGGGGTTTGTTTGTGAAGAGGGTAAACCACGCATAGGCACATGTGCATTGTGTGTCATGTGGTGTAGCAGGTGCAAGGTCAACCAGAAGGCTAATGGCCATACATACAGGGGCCTCCGAGC
>OMLB01039496.1:17432-27788 GCA_900302555.1 Myripristis jacobus | reverse complement strand
TCCCGCCATACTTCATTCCCTCAAACAGAATCACTAAAGCTCACATACTGAGCATGATTACATGGACTTTCACACATGAGAACGACTGCTTTTCCCATCATAGAAAACACACTGAGACGTAGAAATGATGCTGTACAATCGTACCTGTCTCCCTTCTGTCCTGCATAAGATCCGATATCTTCATTGTTTCTTGCAAAGTTATGTATTCAGCCACAAATCCCAGAGGCTGGCCCGAATGTCTGTTTTTGCAAGGGGCATAACAGAAACTGGCATAGTGCCGTTCATGCCCGCACCACACATGATATCTCATCCCTCCCTGACGTTCCCTTCCTACTCAGCTGGCAGCGAATAACCATCACTCACATGCACGGATGCCCCTGTACACTGTGACCCAAATCAATCATCTCGCAATACATTTGCAGGAAACTTCCGTGAATTTATGGGAACTCATGCTGGGACAAGTGGATTGTCAGGTAGTAAATTTCATTCCAGTTGCCTTCAATCAAATTTCTCCTATTCTAATTGGTTGCACTGTCTAATTTTGCTCATTCCCTCAGAACCCATGCATGCTTGACTCGACCGCTTGCATGCGCCAAATCAAGACTGACTTTTGTGTTGCAAAACTTAATTTCGCTGATAATGGTTATTACACTGTGCCAGTGATAACAGATGGCTCTCAGGTTTGTCATGCTCAGTGCTAAGATAATGCAACAAACCTAATATACTGTACTCATCATGTGTAATAAACTTGCATCTAACGTGAGAAGAAGAAGTGTGTGGAAACGGGTAATCTGTTGGATTTTATTTACTTTTTCTGTTATCTTACGTCCTCTGTTGAGTAAAAATGGACAGGTTTGTTACAAAACGAGATAGCCATCATTAATCATTAAAAACAGTGACGTGTAAATGATTTGGTTATGTTTTGGTTTCGTTTTACTTTTTTTCTGAAATGGATGCACAGTGTTTTTTTGTTTTTTTTCCGCACCCCTCAGATGTAATGGAGGGCTTGTGGCTGCTGTCCAGTCCTTGCTGTGTACATGTTATGCTTTTTCTCCAAAGGGTCAGTAACCGATAAACCGCCTGGGCCGCCGAACTCTGGCAGAAAAGGTGAGTTGAGATCTGCTATATAGTATGTGTGTGTGTGTGTTCTTGTGTATGTTTGCATGTGTGTGCAGGAAACAGAGAGAAAGAGAGGGAGAGAGAGCACATGTGTATCAATTTCAGGATTTTTTTTGGCCTGGTTTCGTTGCTTCTGATCTAAGCAAAGTCCGTATTTGTGCAGCATGGAAAAGCACACAGCTGACTGTTTGACTTGATATAATATGTTCAAAGAAACTTTAGTTGGCTTAAAACTGTCTGCTGCACTGAACTGATCATTTTTAGTATAGTAGAAAAGTGCTAAATTAAATTAATGTTTCTATTTTTAAAGAGAATAAATGTGAAATTGCTGTATTAGTAGCTGCTGTTTTAGGTATTTTACCACTGAGTTCTTTAATTTAACCCAAGATTCAGGGACTAGTCGTCAGGTCTTTGGTAACTAAGCACCTAAGACCTTCTTTCTCTGCTTATCTCACTGCTGTATGGTGAATGAGGGACACACACTACACGAGTTTGGCCTGACTTACCTCCAATTATGCCATTCTACACAATTTTAACAGATTTGCATGGGGAAAAAAGTCATGCTCTGGCTTCTTTGAGGTATATCTAATAACATTTAGGGATAAAATTGGTGCGAGGTTAGTGCAAAAACTCCTGTAGTGTGCATCCTCCTCCAAAGATACCTCACCTGTGTCTGCTCGCATCACCAAACAGCGACCAGCGGCTGGTCTGGCCCGACTCGAGGACCACACTTGAAACCCCAACCCAGAAATATATACTTTCTTTACGCCAAAAGAAGATGGGGAGCCTCTCAGGGTTTAACTGCTGTAAAGCACTTTTGTCATTTCCTAGCCCCCAGGGTGGTGTATACTGGAGGAGAGTTTCTGTTGTGGAGGACTGAGAGGAGGAGGGGAGGGCTCGGTGCGGATGCCTGCGCGAACTGGTTTCTCCTCCCAGTTTGTGGACCACAGACGCAGACCTGGGTCAAATCCTGTTTGGCAGATAATTCTCAGTGTTTGTTTTAACATGCCCACAGCACAAGATAGCAAAACAGTTTACATCAGGACAGGTCAAATGGTGTAAAATAGACACAGACACGTATTGCAAGTTGATTTTTAAACAGTTGAAACGTCCTGCCGCTTCACCCGTCTGGTGCTCCAAGCAGGTTAAAAACAAACGCTGATCATTATTCCCGCCGCTGTTTGTCAGAGAGCCACAGGGAACAGCATGGTAACCACTGTTTTGATTTACAGATCGCCCAAACGGGTCACTGTGACCTTAACCTTTTCAAATCACTGACATGCTATCTGATGTAATGACTCACTCCAGAGTAGTGTTAGTAAACCCACTTCCAGTCACCAGTGTCCTCTGTGGTTTGTATTTGCTTGAATGATTTCCAAAGGAATGTTCCAGAGGCCGTGAGACCGCACATGGGTGAGTATTTTAGAGAGCTGCACAGTAGACTGGGAGTTATGCATTACGACACATCCATTAATAATTATTATCCAACTTAAAGTGCAAATTGACTCTCACAGCTTCACTGAATATGCTTTGAATTTGAATGGGCATTTTTTTTTTTGTATTATTATTATTTTTAGCATTTTTATTTTTGATGTTTGGGGCGATGCAGTTGGTTCTGCCGTGCCAGCCAGTGTATATCCATCCCACAGATTAATCAATTTCAAATGGTAATGTCCCTCAGATCTGCGCTCAAGTATTTCCATTCCCATAGCTCTTTTTGTATCTAATAGCAAAAGCCTGCGGAATATGCATGTGATTACTGTCATTTTATTATTCAGCGTTTGTGAACATGAACAATGCGTTCCCAGCGCTAGAAATATTTATTCTTCTGTTGAGAGAACCACATTTATAGTCTCAAAAATAAATTTCACCATCCCAGATGATAATAAAATGTACATAAATTCTCTTTCTAGGTGAAGGTTTTATGGCTATGGAAAGCGTTTAGCTTGGGGAGGATATACTGTTAACTGCAGTTTGTGATGACATTTCTTTTTTCACTTTTTAAAAAATGTGACCCATAGCCCAAAATGTGGCTCAAGTATTTTTACAGACTAGATGCTCTATGTTTTAGATATTGTATGACAAATGTTTTTTTTTTTTTTCTAAATAACTATAAAGTGTTTTGGAAATTTTTGGAGCAGCAGGATGGTCTTCTGGTTTGTGAGGTCCTGCTGAACCAAAAGGGGGTTGTGTTTGATCCCGTTTGGTCATTTTTGTTGAAGTAAAAATGAACCCCTACTTGTTTCAGACCGTGCACCTCAATAAGAAAACACAAAGAGCAGCATTTTCTCAATCAAAAATGGCAGATTTTACATAGCCCCCCATTTCCTCAGAGGTCCGTCCACATCTTGTGATTCGATCGCAGATGTGGGCGGCCCCGCCTTCTCGCCGCTGCCTGTCCCCGTCAGCCGAGCCCGCGCAGGAAACTGTACGAGGGCCGGTGTGGTGGAGCCACGCCGCACCTGCACTGCGCTCGCGCGGGACAAACTGAAGGGATTCCTGAGGGTTTTGGGGTCTGTGTGTGTGGGTTTGTATGTGTGGTTGGCTGCCATTTGGTTCCTATAGTGTGTTCGTGAGAGAGTGGCTGACTGTGTTGGTATGGGAATGCATGTCGCTGAGGGGAGCTGATTTACTGATGTGTGCAAGAGAGACGCAGAGCCATATGTGGGTGGTCTTCATCCATCCATCTATCTATCTATCTATCTATCTATCTATCTGTCTATCTGTCTATCTATCTATCTATCTATCTATCTATCTATCTATCTATCTATCTATCTATCTATCTATCTATCTATCTATCTTTTCTCTTGGCCGGGCCATGTGCAAATCCCAACAATTCAACAGTTCTGGAGAGTAGATTGTATTAACCTCAATAATGGTAGTCTCTTTCCGTTTCTTTCTCACCCTCAACCCAGATGACGGCTCCAAGCCCACGCCCACCATGGAGACTCACGTCCTCCCTGAGGGTGATGGTAAGCCCTGCACACACACCTCCCTCCCCAGTCTCCCCCCATCCTCCAACACCACAGCGGGTCGACTTTGCTTGGTCACATTTATTGTATTTCCCCGCTCTATAACATGTGCTTAAACAAATCCTGATTGTGATAAAAGTGTGATTCATGGGTCATCTGAACGTTTTGACAGCCTCCAACCTTCCCTTTGTCGTCCTGTCTTTGCAGAGATCACCGCTCCCACGCTGTGGATCAAGCAGCTGGTTTACAAGGAGAATAAGCAGAACAACTCCACGTCCAGGAGGCAAGGTGAGAGATGGAGCAACTTAACAGTTAAACTGTGCTTGTCAGTGTTATTATTTTTACTGTAATACGCATCATCAGCTCTGTTTTGTTAGCCACACTCGCTTTCGCAAAGGTGGGTGTGGCTACTGCTCCCGAAATGGGCACTGATTAATGCGATCAGGTGTGCGATGGTGGTGCAAGTCTATAAAAAGCTTCTTCAAGAGTATTGTGGCTTTCATACAAAGGTTTCCAGCACCAAACAAAGGCTGTCATGTGATATAATTAAGACTCTCTCTCTCTTGGATGTCCTCAGTTCTTTGGCAGAATTTACCATGAACCGTGATTGCCTTTCTAAACCTGCCTCCTCAACAGAACTGATGTAGCTCGTTCAGAGTCAAAGAGTCAGTCAAAGAGAACTTTATTTCCATCTGCAGCGGGTTATATCTGGCAGCGCGGCTCTGTCCTGGGACCTCCCTGCCCTTCCATGTGCATCCACGGGAAGCCTCAGGCAGGGAGAGCAGCAGCAAAGACCACCAGAGGATGCAGAACAGAAAAAGCATCAGTGACAACAGTAATGACATTGATCAAGCCGGACACAGTGTGCAGAGGAGGAGCTGGGGTGGCGGCGGGTTGCAAAGCAGCTTGCAGAGGAAGCAGCAAGGGGAACGGGCAGCTTAAATGAGGCGTCCTGTTTGAGATTTGCCGGTTGATTGATTGAATGGCTATCAGCTGATGTGTGCTGGCTCTGAGCTGATGTCTTCTGGGTCTGTGAGCTGAGCTGGACTCTGTTTCCTGCCTGAAGTGCAGCTAACCAGTGCTGTCTTGTTGTAAACACATTTGATTTGCCCACTAGCTAATGAATCGAGTCAAAGCAAACATCAGTGCTCATGGTGGCTATTAACGGCAAGCTATAAGATTAACATTGACTGCTTTAATTGCTAAATCAGCCTTCTGGCTAGTTAACAAATGCTTTGTTTAGGTTTAATGAGCTGATTCTTCCAGCTTCCAGTGTCACAGTAACCTTGGAAACAGATTTATCTTAGCCATTCACCTTTACTCATGAAATCAATGCTCTGCACCCACATCCCAGCCCATTGTTACAGCCAATAAACTGGCTGTTTACTAGCTCCCTGGTTCCTTATCCTGGACCCTGGTTGTTGGCATAGCAACTGATATAACAAGGCTGCTTGCACGTAATGGGTTATCAGTATGGCTGGAAGTACTCTTTGACCAATCAGATTAATGATGTGACATTAGCTGTTGTGTAATGAGTGATTATAATACAAATTATCTGGCGGGCTGCATTCAGAGATCAGAGAAAGCTCTTTAACATGAGACAGATGCAGAACCATCCCTTATAGCTGCCATCTGGACCCTAGTTGTATAGTGGAAAGCACATGCAGGTATACAGGATATATCCACTTTCTACACCACCTTTCAAACAATTTATCCCTGCCATACTCACTTTATCAGATATCACAATTCCACTGTTTTGGGAGTATGATTATTGATCACATATTGAGAAGAAAGCTGATTTGAATTGCGCTAAAGAAGCAGCTGGTACACTAAATAAAGTGTGCACTTGGAGAGTATCAACTTGGCTCCAGTGTAACTGGTTTCAAAGCCATTTTTTTTTTTTGCCTCCACCAGTTTAAGATGAAATGTAAAACATTTCCAGTGTGAGGACAGCCCTGCACTGCTGGGATTAGGTTTCTCAGTTTCTTTCCTTTGGTGTAATTTGTTTAGCTTTCGCTGTCTCCTTTTCAATTATGTCTCGCCATGTTCACTACCCTCTAGGCAACTGGACTGCTTTCACGCTTCTGCACCAAGTCAGGCAGTGAGCTCGGTGGGGGCCGAGTGTGTGTGTGTGTGTTTAGTTTGGACCGATATATTGGTGTGCTGATATATTGGGCTGATATTGGTCTTTTATTAAATACCAGCTATTGGCCAGTCATGTTGTTCATTGCCAATATGAATGAGGTGAAACCAGTGATGGAATTTTATTTTCTTTGCACATTTTATTTAAACATGATTGTTATGCTTTTTAAACAGGTACAGTGGAGAGTTTTACTGCATTTAGGTGGTCTGAATGTTGTTTCAGACACTAATGCACCGTGCCAAGAATAAGATTCTACCGGACACACTGAATCCTTGCAATTTTGGGCAATGATCAGATTTAAAGATAGTGAATATTGCCACAAACTATCTATTGCTGACTGCAGAATAAAAATAATGGTTTCAGTATCAGCCTTGGACTGACAAAAGGTGCTTTCTGCTTTAAACCAAACACAGGTCTGGCAAAAAAAAAAAGTACTGCATGTAATTTCTAATGCACAGTGAGAAAAACAATCAGGTGCAGCATACAAAGTGCAGAAAAAGGGTTAAAAGTAGCAGAGATGTTTCAGCTCATGCTTTCTGCAGTGCTTCTCACCATCTGCCTCCAAAAGCCCATATTGGTCCAACCTTATTGTGAATGTGTGTGTATACGTGTGCATCTGTGTCTGTGCATGGGCTTGTGTATGTAACATGTTCATGTGCTTGTGCATAAATGTACACAGTAAATATCAATTTTACTTTTGCTTGATCTTCAGGGTTCCTGGTAGCTTCTAGGTGCTTTTTTTATTAGCATGCAGCTGATAGTCACTCCACATGCTGCGCTCCCACGCAAAGCAGCATAAAAATAGTTTTGAGTGTGGCATGAAGTTTTTCAGTGTTTTGAATGATGACGGTCCGCTGGGGGAGGCTGCGGTCACAGCAGCGCTGAGGACTGTATTTTAACTGACAGATATTCACTGTGACAGCTCTTTGAAACTTCTGTGGAAACACCAGCTTCCTGTTTCTAATTAGCATCTGGTGTCCTCAAAGGACATGCGACAAGGCCAGCGGAGGGGGAGATGTCAACACTTTAGGCAAGCCATTAGTGATGTGTGTTTGTGGTGTGTGTGTGTGTGTGAGTGCATGTGAATGTGTCTGTGCATGAAAGTGTTGTGCACGTGTGTACATGTGTGTCAGAAAGAGAGTTTGGAGAGTTTGTCTGTCTATCTGTATATGTGTGCTTTTAAATGCATGTATATTTCTATGTGAATATGCATGTGTACACAGAAGCCTCTGTATGTGTGTGTGTGTGTGTGTTTATAGTGAGTTTTACGGTACAGTAGTGTAAGAGGTTTGGCCGTGGGTGTTGTCCTTGTTAGCTGCCAGAATTTTAGGCTTAAGTGTGCAGAGTCGATGAAGCTGGGACTGGAAGCAGCTGAGTAAAGAGAGTCGGTACAGCGAGAAGTCCTGATGAAGAGTCGTCTTGATCACAGGCGACTCAGTGCAGCAAGACATCATTATTTAGTCTTCTCTCTTTCTCTCTCTCCTCTCTCCTCACTGTTGGAAAACCTGAGTGCTCGTGCATCCAAGAGTTGGTGCAGCACACGGTGAAAACTACCCACCTTAGCGAGTAATTTAGTCTCATATTCCGTCTTACTGTAAGATCTCGTTTTTCTTAAAAACAAGTGAAAACATCTGCCACTTGTTTCCACTGCCGATCTACTTGCTTGCCGAATTTTCTTGAATGAAATGTCATTTTCTTGACCCCGTAGTGGGCTGATCTGTCACATTCTGCCTACTTATTCCCAGAAAAAAATCCCACTGGCAGATTTTTTTTTTCATTTATTTAAGAAAAACAGGATTTTAAGACTGAATATGAGAATAAACGACCTGTTAACGTGGAGTTTTTTTTCACAGAGCACTATTGATTCTTAACTTTTTTCAACTAATTTTCTGCATTTTAACTCAAACAGCTGAAATATGATACTTGCATATGTGCTGATGTGTTTTTTTTTTTGTTTTTTTTTTCGACTCTGTTCCATCATTTTTTTTTACTACCGTGTTGGCTAAAAGCTAGTTAGCCATCAGTACCACTGAATAATTTAAGAGCGATTCTACCTTCAGTAGCTTGTTAACATAACATGAAAACTATTGTGAAAATTTCCATGCGTACTGAAAAAATGATGTACCTATAATAGCAGACGTCGTTCATGACAGTACAGTGTCAACAGCATTTCTCTTTTATAAATATAATTTCTACATGTATACAAAAGTAGGAATGCTGTTTGTAGGTGAACATGCATTCCTATGTTTCTTTCTGTCTCTCTCTGTGTCTTTCAGTCTCTACATGCTGGAAAACCTCAGTGCTCACAAGGCAGCCCACCCCCATGTGCACATATAAAGTGCACTATTCATTTATTGGCTCTGTGTCTCTGGATATCCCATAATTTTGATTTAGAGAGATGTGGAGATTGTGTTAGTGAAGCGTGTTTGCTTAGGCAAAGTATTGTAAAACCTATTTTTCAAACGGAGGCACCGATGCCAGACGCTGACATGCTGTTGTTCGAGTGTTGCAAGGGGAAGAAGAAGAAGGAGAAGAACAGTTTGCGAGTTTCTGGAGAACTCGCAAACCGCTGCCTCTCCCTCGCGGCGCAGAAAAACAAAAGAAAAACAAAGTGTTGGGGAGATGTAATGCAATCATGTCACTTAGGAACACAATCGGCGCTTTTAGAACAGGTTTTATTCTTCTAATCCCATTTCCATGTCTAGTCTGGGACGGAATATATTTTGCTAAACTTTTCAACACAGCAAATGACAACACGTTTTTTTTTAATGAACCTTGTGTTGAAAAGTAACACAGCTGTGGTGGAAGATGGCCTGAAAATGACATTCTTTTGCATAAGGTAACATGTACACACATTTCAGTATCTCTCACTCTTTCTCTCTCTCTCTCTTGCTTATAGTACACACACACACATACACACACACACACACATACACACACACACACCTACGCACACAGTTACTCATATTTCTGCTACTTTAACTGAACAGAATGCATGCTACAGACAATATTGCAGTGATTACTCCACAGCTGAAAGCCATTGTAGGGGAGTGAGGAGGAGAGAATGGGGTGTGTGTGTGTGTGTGTGTGTGTGGTGGGGGTTAGTATCAAGATATCCCTTTCGGAAATGTAATATTATGCACATGTAGGAGATTTCCATATATGGTGTATGCGTACAGTGTGTCATATAATTAAACACTCATATATGAAACATATTCATTCACATGCTGCACAGGTGCTGGTGCACATAGAGGACAATACATAGGACAATATTTTTAATATATGACAATATATGCTCAACATAAACGGGCTACACATTTATCACCATAACCAGAGGGGGCATATAGATGTTTGGTTAATATTTTAGTATATTTGTAACATAGAAGATGAGATTTCTCTGGTATAAGGGCGTATATGTTCATATATGGGATAGCAGAGGCAGAGTGGCTGGAGGAAGGAATTGAGAAGGCAAGAGGGAAAGAGGGAATGTGATAAAGAGTGAGGAAGAGTGAGAGAAAGAGAGAGAAAAGTCTGTGGGCTTTAAATCCACTCGGGGTTTAAAAACAGTTTTGCTTGGCCTCGGCTGTGGCAGAGGAGGGCTGAGGGAGCAGTGAGAGGAATGATAAGGGGGCAAAGCCTGCTCACATCAAACACCAAGCATCACCTTTTGGCCCCGTTATCAGTGTACCCTTAAGGAAATAACCACAGCAGTGAGCTCGCCTCGTCCACGTGTGTGGGTCTTTTCAGGACAATATTTGTTTCCTGAGGTTTTGAATTTCTCATTATTCAGTGCATCGGCAGTTCCTGTCATGGAGCAAGAAAAAAAAAAAACTACACAAAACAAAAAATAAATAGAGCACAAATGAAGATACCCAAGGCAGGCCGAGAAGTCGTCGTAGATTGAATTTCACGTACACACAAAAGCTGAGGGGATTACATTGCCAGCGTCCAGCCTTTTTCCATTTATATGTATAAAAACAATTTTGGGAATCCCAGTGCCTGGCGCCAGCATAACCTCTGTATAATAAACAGTGCTAAATAATTTAGATGTGAAGGAACCTTGGCGAGGGCCGGAGTGCTAAGAACACTTGAGCGTGAGCCTTCGCAGGAAAGAAGGTCCTG
>OMLB01039496.1:0-10868 GCA_900302555.1 Myripristis jacobus | reverse complement strand
GTGGTCTTTACAAGCCGGTCCAGTGCCACCAGTCCACAGGCTACTGCTGGTGTGTTCTGGTGGACACGGGACGGCCCATTCCTGGAACCTCCACCAGGTAACACACAGGAACCAGGGCTTCAAATCAGCACCAGCCACCAGCTTCTTAACTCTCTCTCTCATTTTCAATACCTAAGTGTGCATGAAGAAAATGTGCCAAAATCAAAACCAAACTGAAGACAAATGCAACCAAATCCACATGTCTGATGATTATATTCAATAATTTGTAAATAAACAGGGAAAAACATTTATTTTTTATGTAGATATGCACATTAAGCACTTAAAATCCAACTTTATGTGGAGCTCCTTATTCAGATGATAGTTGGCGTTACAGAAGGCAAGTGATAGTTTTTTGTGCAGGAAGAAACATTTGTGGTCACCTTTGTTATTTACAAGTCACGAGACTGACTGTGTAGTGTATAGAAATTTTTCATTTGGCGCATTTATTTCCTTATGAGACATTAGTGATTCCATAAATAAGACAAGTCATGTCCCTGTGGACATATTTTTGAAAGGAGCTTCTTTAAAGGACACTGTGGGATCAGTATTTTTCGACCCAGGCTGTATCATAATGTTGAAACCCCTCATTTATAACCGTGCGTAGCTCCACATCATGGATATCTTTAGTGACAAGAAACTAAACGCTCTGCTGCGACTTCATGGTAGCTTTCAGCACAGTCCAACATGGCACTCGTTTTCAGCCTCCAAAACCGTCATAAATGTCCTTTTTCAGTGTCTTGAAATTGTTCACCTGACCAACCATTTGTGACAGGTTGTAGCATTTTTTTATTTTAGCATTTACGACAATACACTGCCTTGTATACGTCCACATCGCTCTTCTGCTGCTAAGTCAGACAATGCTGTGTTCACTTGAACTTGGACCTCAGACTCTACATCATGTAAATTTTTATCATTGCATTCATGTGTAAGCTCAGGAAAAATTAGTTGCTCTTTTCTTTGATATTCCCTTGTGGAGGGAAACTCACAAGAAGGGGTTTCCTCTTCATGTATGTCAAGTTGACACTGAACACCACGCTTTTGCAGGCTGGGAATTTACAAGACGGATATTCTGAGTTCAAGTGAATGCAGCATTATCTGCAGCAGAACTGTGTGAAACTTCTTAGAAAGCACTGTTTGCTCGTCATAAAAGCTGATTTTGCTTTGTATGATTATAAATTATGACACAGCCCGGCTTGAAAAATACTGAACTTATCCTTTAATAAGTTCTGACACTGCAACTTGACGAGTTACTGTGAGGTAAACAATGAAGCAAAGCAACAAATTACTTTTAAAAATAAAGTTTTCTCCAGCACTACAGTTTGTCTGCGGCGTTTTAGTCTCGTCAGTTCCACTTTGAAAAACTCCTTTCGCTGCCAAGACCTTAAATTTGCTTGTGAAATTCTGAATCCGCGAGCCAATGCGTCCGCTTGACTTGGCAAAAAAATTCATTTCAGCCCCAGATGGGAATATCGGTTAGCAGGCCGTAAACACTAAACTTTTGCTATGACGTTTCTTTTCAGTGCAGTTGCTACTGTTTATGTTGCTGTCAGGGAAATGGCGCTGGCAGAAAGAGTTCTTGTGGGTGCCGTTTGTCAGAGGGACAGATATGAGGCAACCGAGAAACGCTTGAATAAATGATGTCCATCGTTCATGTTTTGATGTTGCGGAGGTTGTTTAAAGAAGCTCTCTTGATTTGGTTTTCGAGCATGAATATTACAAGTCGAAACACAACACGAGAAAGAGACGAAGAGATTGGATGTCTGAGGGATTGTAAACATGCACGGGTCAATAGATGAGCTGTTTTTGTTCCAGATGAAGCATCATTATTCTTACTCCACAGGAGGGTTTTACGATTTACAGGATCTGCAATCGGCGGTTTTTCCCCTAAAAAAGAAAAAAAAAAAAAACAGTCAATGACAGAGCAGGCGGTCTTGTGATTTGGATAGATAGTTTTGAAGAGTTTAATTTCAAATGTGATGCCAATCTTTAAAAAACAAACAAAAAAAGAAATACACCAGCGCTTACAAAATGATTGATGGTCTAACCCCTGAACAAACGGCTAACAAAATAATAACTCTCATACAAACCAGATCCTCTGATTTTGATGCTGAATGATGAACAGGAGGCAGTTATTTTTTTCCATAAAGGATATATATTGCATTTTGGAATAGCCCTCATGTCACTCATCCCCGTTGCTTTCCTCTGGACGGCAAAGTGCAGAGTCATGCTTCAGACATCCCATTCTGGAACGGTGGCACTGCAGACTGTGAAAAAAAAAGAGAAATGACAACTTGCACTTGCTTTGAAAAAGAAAAAAAGAAAAAAAAAGAGGCAAATGGGACACATATGCTCCTTTTTCCATTCTATTCGAGAGGCATTGATACAATGGCCAGGAGAAAACGAGTCATGCCACGCATAATGCTGAGCAGTCTTTTTTTATGGATCTCAAACAAAGCCTCGGTCAAGTCAAGTCTAGTCAAAAAAAAAAAAAGATAAATTACAAAGTGCTTTGCAGAGTAACAAAGGGCATACATTGCATGGATGTAAATTAAACGCCAGAAAACAATACATGACTGGTTTAAGAGAGCAGAGTTGGTTTGCATGCATGTGCTTAGTGTAATTGATAATGAGATTTCACGATAGTTTGATATCATTACCTTGTGGATGGTTACTTTTGCGAACATCCCCTGGCAGCGGTGAGCCGCATTCCTGCTGAGAGGCTCCTGGCACAACCTCAGATTGTTTGGAGGCCTGGAAGGACAACAGGAAAATATTTTGTGGTGTTTTAGGCACTTTGAGTTTTCAGTCTCCGGCGATGTTTGATTTCACTTTCAGCTCATCAGATTTATCAGTATGGACTAGTTCTACCTTTGAAGTCTCTCTTTTTTGTAACATTTGCGGGACTGTTTTAATCGTCTAATTGCACTCTTAAACTTCCTCTTCCTTGTGTTTTCTCCCATGACGCGGTGTCGGTCCTGTCCTCTGCTCTCTGTGTAACAGGTACCAGACGCCGGAGTGTGACGGTGCCGCTCGCTCTCGCGTCTCAGACACAGAAGATCCCTTTCAAGGCCGAGACCTGACAGGTTAGACACCAGCTCCAGGCTTTTCACCTCGTTTCAGTTCAGCCAATCCACCCAACACGAGAGCACAAAGGGTTTCTTTCTTTCCTTTTTTTTTTTTTTTTTTTATTGGTGAAGCAACACAAATACATAACAAGTGATTTAACAGAGATAGATGTTACATAACATCAGATGCTGGGTCATAAGCATTACATTTAGAGACTGGGGCATAAGTGCGAAGGATGAGTTGATATGGTAAATGACTGTGTAGGAGAGGAAGAAAAGAAAAACGAAAAGAAAGAGAGAGAAAAAAGTAAAATAACTTGACAGTTTTTTTTATAGATTGTAGATTTCCCTTTGTGATATCTCCATATTGTATGTTATATAATTAGAGAAGAAGGAGAGGAAGAAAGGAAGAAAGACAAAAAAAGACAGGCAGCACTATCCTTTAAGTGTCAGTGCATTTGAAACCAGAATAGGATACCAAACCAAAACAAGTGCAAGCTTCTGCAATGCAAAAGAAAACAACAAAAAAAGTGCGATAAAACAACTGGGAACTATTTCACGCTGGAGAACGCCAGGAGACTGTTTCCATCCGCCCCAAATGAGCACGAATTACAGGTGGATACATGAGAGCATGAGTGTATTGGGGTTGACAGGAAGCACCCCAAAACATTAGGGCTGGCAGACTGGAAACCTCGCCAAAGCCTGGAAACCTCGCCAAATCACACATAAAACACCTATGGATAGATTGCACAAGGGGTAAGTGGGGCAATATCTTTTTTCGTATTTTGGGTGCACTGTTCCTTTAATGCTGTGCTCTTTAAGAATTGGCCATATCTCACTTTGCGGTGTTGGATTCCCCGGGAGGAAAGATCAGAGACTCTCCTCCAAACCCAAGGTCATACCCTCGGCTCATACTCCTCTGCCCTTGTTACTGCTCACTTATTTTTGTTGCCCCTCTGTTTCCCCATCATTTAAAGTTGCATTGTAACTCTTATTTAATTCCCCATCTGGTGAGTTTACAGAGTCAAGCGTGGCTCCTGACTGTGCAGCAGATGTGTGGTATGTTTTATGGAAGGTGTGAGTGTTGCTGGGTGAAGCGGGGAGGCTGCGGGGGGCCGCCGGGGGTGTTGGGAGACCGCGGGGTGGCTGAGCGGGGATATTTTTATGTACTGTAGTGGGATGTTCTGAACCGCCACAACAAAGCCCGATATTTCATCACAGTCACATCAAGGCAGAGGGAGAGAGGAAGGCTTGAGAGGGCAGTTTATTAGCGGTAGTGGCTGCAGGTCCAGTCTCACCCTCTCTGGAGCCACAATGCAACCTCTGTCAGGAGAAAGGGAAGCAGACTGGCTTTCCCCCCCGAGACCACAGGCTGGGATCTGGTAACTCTCCGTCCAGTCAATGCAGGAAAGGTATTTTGGTCAAAATTCAAATATTAAAAAAACTTCTTGGTGTAAACAGTTTTGGTTTATCTAACATATTAAGGAGTAATATAGAATTATGATGCTATTTTCAGCTGTAAACAGTAAATAAACAGTAAATTCTGTGCAGTGATCTCACACATATGCCATGAGTACCAACGTGGAAATAAATCTCGACACCCTTAATGATATTACAGTACTTTACATTGCATGGTGTCAGTCATTAGCAGGATCATTAACAGGGATGAGTAGCACTCGTAAAGCTACACAAGGCAACTTAACATGTTGGTGACTTTAAAGGACAGAAAAAAGGAGGAAATGAAAAATTGTCATTTCAATACCCATAAATCATGTAACGTGAGTCAGTAATGGGACAAAAGGGACCTCATGCTGTATTTCACCTTGACTTTTTGATTCCCCAGTTCCTGTTTGTGGACAAGTGTCTATACCTGACACCAGAATTATATTTTGCCAAATCTATGGAGTCTCAGTGTAGGAATGATCGGACCCTCTTCTGATATTTGGTAGAGTGTTGGGCTCCAGTGTAATGACCTGGACTTTATATAAGTGCACATGGTGGCAGAATATCCTCATTAGTCACTCTGTATCTCCAGGATACTGTATACTTTGCATCTCTCCATTAAGTTTCATAGTGCAGCAAAAAAGTCCCAAAAAAGCAGAGTTAGCATGTTAACAAGTATGAGTGAAGCAGATCATGTCATTATAAAAAAGTCTTGGTATCCATTTTTTTTTTTGGGGGAATAGTGTAATTGTCTTGTTTGAATTGGAAAGTAGATCCGACAGGTAGCATTTACAGGAAATGTAGGAATAGTATAAAGAAGACATGACGTGATAGTACTTCTACAAATAAGTTATACTAATATGGAGGCATAATTTGAGCTGTTTTGGTGTGGAAGTGAATGGTGAGACACAAATACAGTATTGTGGATTACCAGCCCAGATGAGCACAGAGCATCTAATGAGGATATTTCACCAGCATGTGGACTCATGCATCACCCAGATAACTATAACTCAACACTCCGCCAAAGTTCAGCTTTACTTTAAAGTCTCCACATAAACGAGATCAAGTCAAATTAACTCTGTTTGAGAGTGCCAGAGGTCCTACACCACACGGTGCCCTTGCCACGTAGGGTCCGCACAACATAAGGGGTTGCACTTCTTAACGCCCCAATTTAACACTTGGATTAAGGCGCAGCGAGGCAGGGCTTCTCCGAGCTTGTCGTGTCGTAGGAAATGCTAATTGGATTCACCTGGCGGGGCAGCGGACCACCACCCACAGATCACCCCGAGCCAGAAGAAAAGGAATGAAAAGAGCCGAGCAGAGCAGAGGACAAGGAGGCCACAAAGGCACAGAGAGAGGGGGAGGAGGAGGAGGAGGAGGAGGGAAACAACTGTGAGAGCTAGAGAGGGAGAGAGAGAGAGAGAGGGACTGAATCGAGAAAAAAGGACAGAATGAGAAGATTATTTTACCACGCAGCGCTGTTTGAAGTTCCCCTTTAAGAGACACAATTAGGAGGGAAAAATTTGCGCCGGTTGAGTGCACTATTAAAACCATACATCTGGGCAATTAAAAAGAGCTACCCAAGGTGTTCAGCATCGTGTCATAAAAGTTAACAGGTCTGCACTGCCCGACAAAGCGCTCTTATCACCGCACACTTCTGTTCTGCCTCTCCACATATGCCCCAGTTCTGGCCTGCTCTCGTTTCCCGCAACATTTACAAAACAGCCGACCGGCGTGTTTCACCTCCATGGAGAATGCATTCACAAAGATTTACCAGTAACCGGTGAACATGGGCCATTTTCCAGGGGTGTTTTGATCCACCTGGTTTGTCATTAAGATTCGGAGGAGGGTTGCATGCTTGCTTTTTACGGCGGAACACCCCCTTTCAGTTTTACATCTTTCATACTGGTTCATTGGTGCCGCGGCTTTAGAAGCTCCTCAGCTACACTGTGCCGTAATGACTCAAATTAGTTGTGGAAGGTAATTTTGGTGTTTTTTTGTCTTTGATTTGTGCCAGGCTGCCCCGAGGGGAAGAAAGTGGAATTCATTACAAGCTTGTTAGATGCCCTCACCACAGACATGGTGCAAGCCATAAACTCACCAGCCCCCTCTGGTGGTGGGAGGTAAGTTGTAGCCCACCCTGCACCACACATGAAGGGATACACCGAGCCGCAGACGCCGAGGACCGACACAGTTTTAGACCACGAGTTTTGGACAGAGCTGAAGTGGCAAATGAGCTACAGCAGGCCGAGACCCTAACCCTAACCTCAACCTGAGCAAACCCACGTCCAAACCTAACCATCTCTGTCCAGTTAGGTTATCTGTATCAAAAAGTGCTGGTCTAAAACTGTGGATGTGGCAATCTCCACTCAATCATATTACGTGATTAGCTTATGTATTTACAGTATGTTTCTAGGCAACACGTATGCCACTGTCTCGCTGCTTTTGTCTTTCCACTTCCAGTGCGAAAAGTCTGAAGAAAACTGCTCAAAAATTTGAAGGCACTAATTTCTTCAGGTTTCACCATCCACAGCAAAAGCTTATAGTAGCACACTGCTCAGTCAGGACATAAGTTAACCAGAAACACAGAAGAACACATTCACGAAGACAAAACTTATCATCATCATGAAGTCAAGAGGTGTGGTCTTCTTGTTTGGGAGGCAGGGGTGAACTTTTGTCTTTATGGGACATTCAACAGCAGAGACAATGGCAATGGTGTCTCTGAGCCTTGAACGAAAAAATGCAAGCCATTGTTTTTTTTCCCGTGCTTTTCTCTTTTTACCATTATTTTTTGTATTGCAAGCGCAATTTATTAGGGACTCATTTTTATCCATATACGCATTGTTTATTTGGTTCGGGATTGTGCACACTATCTCAAACACAACAGCGTGTAAGGCGGATAAAGAGTGTAGAGTAAACCTCAGTGCTGTTTTCTGTGTGTAATCTCTCCCTCTGGTTCCTTACATACTGTACTGCATCCCATGCTAATATTTTGGTTCTGTGTCGTGTTTTGGTAGATCTTGGCACCAACACTGCCGGGATATTGTGTTTGCTTCTTACTGGGGCTTCCCAAGCAAAGTGTACACTGGTATGACGTCCTGGTGGCTTGGTGGTCTTGGGTGTGTGCCACAGCGTCCCGGGTTCAACCAGTCCAGGAACAGGACAGTCACATGGCAATCCCCCTCTCTCTCTCTCCTCAAGTCTTTCCTGTCTTTCTCTGAGATTATTTTTTTGGCATTTCTGCTTTATTTGTCCATCACAGTAGAGAGAGACAGGAAAGGCGGGGGAGAGATGGGGGATGACATGCAGCAAATGGCCTGAGGTGGGATTCAAACCCAGGACACCGTGATCAGCACTTTTATCCAGCGAGTTACCGGGGCGCCCCTAGTCTTTCCTGTTTTGACTCTTTACTGTCCCATAATAGACGACCACACTTCTTGACTTCATGATGATGATATGTTTTGTTTTTGTGAATGTTTTCTTCTGTGTTTTTGGTTTAACTATGTCCTGACTGAGCAGTATGGTACTCAATGCTTTTGCTGTGGACTGTGAAATTCGAAGAAATTAGTGCCTTGAAATGGCTTTTTGAGCAGTTTTCTTCTGACTCTTTTGCCATCTCTCTTTTTACTCTGTTTTGTTTTCATCCTGGTTGGTTGCTCTGACTCAGCTTGTGTCCCTGCAGGTTTGTGGAGCCCGATCCCAGTCACACCTTAGAGGAGCGGGTGGTGCACTGGTACTTCGCCCAGCTGGATAACAACGGCAGCCACGACATCAACAAGAAGGAGCTCAAGCCGTTCAAGAGGTACCTGAAGAAGAAAGCCAAACCCAAGAAATGCGCCCGCAAGTTCACCGACTACTGTGACCTGAACAAGGACAGGGCCATTTCCCTGCAGGAGCTGAAAGGCTGTCTGGGCGTCAGCAAGGAGGGTAAGAGAGGAAGGCCACGAGGGAAGGGGATGGTAGAGAGCCAGCCTGTCACCGAAGGGTCACAAACTCTGTTCAAACCCCAGACTCAACAGGAAAATCTGGCCAGAGTGAATGAATCTACTCTCCCTCTGTGACTGCCACTGAGGTGCCCTTTGGCAAGGCACTCAGCTCTCGTTTGGTCCACTTAGACAGCTCTGTAGCCAACAGTTGAAGCCATGTATGTCTGACAGATATCAGGTGTGGATGTGTGTAAACTTATGAACATGAAGCCAGAGGTTGCTGAAAAAGAGCGAATGTTCTGCCAAGCAATGCTGGACAGGCCTGAAATAACGTCCCCAAAGGAATACAGAGATTAGGAATTACATAAATCCATAATTGCTTTAAGATGCGCATATTCCAATTGTTTTGAAAATTTGCAGATAAATTAGACTACTGTAAACTAAAATTTAGAAGAGCCTGACATTCCCAGTTGGTTAGTTTGTTGCTCGTATTTCGTCACCATGTCATAATTAAAGAAAACAATGTGTCATTTAGGGGAAGGAATGAAGTAATTGCTGAGCATGTGACAAACAGATGTCTTGGCAGTCTAAACAAGGTGCACCGCTCCACTCAGCGCTCTCTGATGAATATTTAGACAAGACTAATGTAGCAGTGGATCTAGACGCTGTCTGGGCCGGAAGCGTGGAAAACTTTAACTTGTCATCATGAGTTCACCTAGTAGTCTTAATTGAGATTATTAGCATCTGCCAAAGCGCCTTACATCAGAGCGCGGCTGTCAGCTCCTAAGCGCAAATCTCTCCGGAGAGAAGAAAATAATGCGTATTTTTTCACTGGCGCTCATTTGTTTTGAAATTATGAAATGCGATTTTAACAGGTTTGTAAGGCCCAGTGGTCATGAAACTCATTTAACACTCAAATGAACATGTAAACATTACATTCGAGCAAGAAAAACACCACCGTTCCAGTTACGTGTCTCGTTTTTATTTATCCCTTGGCAGTGAGGGAGATCGGTTTTGCAGGCCTCGTGCTGATAAACAGGGCGTGAAAAAAAAAATCCAGTATATCTTGCATTTATCAAGTCAAATAGCCTACAAAGCAGAAATAAAAATATAATTTTCAAGGTACACTGTTTTTGCTCTTTTTTCTTTGTGTATTTTTCCTTTTTCTTTTTGAGGTTAATGAGTTTAAAAATGAGTGAACTCAGAAAGAGAAAAAACTAAAATCCATGTCAAATCGTTTTTAAAGTCTTTGCCTTTTTTCGTTCACAGGTAGTTCTACAAGCAGTGGCAACCAAGGGACAAGGCAAGGGACAAATTTGTTCAGTAAGGCAAACTAATACGCTTTGGCTAACCCCGGCTCTGGTTTAGAGTGCTGCAGGCTTGATGTATAATCCACTAACATTCATACTAGTGATACATGCCACTTAAGAGCCGAGTTTTTATTGAAATCTTGTACATCAGCCTGAGCTGTCTGTGTGTTGGTCTGTTTGCATGTGTGCTTATGTCCGATGTGCTGTCTCCTGCTCATATGTGCTGTGTGTACATGTGATATGTGCTCATTTAGCCGTGCAGTCTGCTTGGGTTGGCCTAGCGTCACCTGTTCTACTGAGTGTAAATGGAGCAGTTCACCATGAGCCAAACACATTCAGCCTCATTATCCTCCAGGCTGCAGGTGCTGCCTGCTTTCGCCATTTTCTGTTGCAGCATTTCTCCAGGTGAAACCATGAATGGCTTAGTTAAAATGGATTTGTAGATGAGCGTTTTATAACCAGAACAAGAATCTCCATACTATAGTGTCTGGTCTTGTTCTTGAGTCGAGTCTGAAGACCTCTTCTGACATCTTGGACTCATGTCTGTTTTGATTCAGCCACTATTGGCGTCTTTGTCCCTGTTTAAAAATCTTCAGAGATACATTTTTGTCCACCTAGTTGACCTTTGTGTGTTTCTTCCCAGCACCATAAATTATTAGGGTATAGTATGCAATAACCCTCAAACTTCTATGCATTGATTAGTCAATATCCTATGCACTGGCTGGATGTTGAAGGGTAAAGCGCTGAGCTGTTGCAGATAGATCTACATCTCTGTTTGTCCTTGAGAAACTGTTGAAGCATTATTTTTGCATTTGGAAAGACGTATACATAGTTTATTGGCTTTTTTGTTGCCTTGGAACAAGAGTAGGCAACCATGTGCCACGGAGAGCTGAGAGTCTGCAAGTTTTCATTGCAACCAAAAACTCCAGCAGGTGATTTCACTGATTAGTTCCACCTCTCTGCCTGAAAGTGAGGTAATCAGTGAAATCACCTGCTGGAGTTTTGGGTTGGAATGAAAACCTGCAGACTCCCGGCTCTCCGTGGCACATGGTTGCCTTCCCCTGCCTTGAACTTTAATAGAAGTG